>SNVD02012155.1:0-66015 GCA_013180625.2 Boswellia sacra
ATATATCCTCCTCGGATTTGAGCAATACAGGCTGCATTATCTTCATATATGATTGTTGGAGGATTTATAGTAGGAGATAATTTGCACGAATTCTGGATGTGTTGAATAACAGAATGTAACCATATACACTCTCGGCTGGCCTCATGCAATACAACTATTTCAGAGTGGTTAGAAGAAGTAGCAACCAAATTCTGTTTAGTAGATCGCCATGGAATTGCGATCCCATTATAAGTGAAAACATATCCAGTTTGTGATCGAGCTTTATGGGGATCAGATAAATAACCGGCATCAGCATATCCAACCAAGCCAGGATTTTCAGAAGGCTCATATGGAAAAAATAATCCCAGATCAATAGTTCCCTAAAGATAACGAAAAATATGTTTGATCCCGTTCCAATGTTGTCTAGTGGGTGCGGAACTAAACCTTGCTAACAAATTAACTGCAAATGCAATATCTGGTCTAGTACATTGCCCCAAATACATTAATGCACCTATAGCGTTTAAATATGGTACTTCAGGATCAAGTAACTGTTCATCATCCTCTTTAGGACAGAATGGATCCTTGTTAGGATCAAGAGATCTAACAACCATTGGGGTACTCAATAGATGAGCCTTATCTATGTTGAATCGTTTCAAAAGTTTTTCTATATATGCTGATTGGTAAACAAGTATGTCGTTAGGGTTATGCTCGATCTGCAGGCCGAGACAATATTTCGTTTTTCCAAAATCTTTTATTTCAAATTCTCTCTTCAAATATTCAACAGCATTTTGGATTTCTTTAGGGGTTCCAATTAAATTCATGTCATCGACATATACTGCTATAATAGCAAAACCAAATTTTGATTTCTTTATAAACACACAAGGGCATATGGGATCATTAATGTATTCTTCTTTAATTAAGTATTCACTAAGGTGATTGTACCACATTCTCCCTGATTGTTTCAATCCGTATAAGGATCTCTGCAACTTAAGTGAATACACACTCCTTGGTTGTGTTTTAATTACTTCAGGCAATTTAAATCCTTCAGAGAGTTTCATATATATGTCAGAATCTAATCGACCATACACGTAAGCAGTTACCACATCCATAAGGCGCATCTGAAGTTTTTCTGAGACTGCCAAACTAATCAGGTATCTAAAAGTGATAACATCCATTACTGAAGCATAAGTTTCATCAAAATCAATACCCAGTCTCTGAGAAAAACCTTGAGCTACTAGCCGGGCTTTATATCTGGCAATCTCATTATTCTCATTTCGTTTTCTAGTAAATACCTATTTATATCCAACGGGTTTGATATCTTTAGGTGTTTGGACTATAGGTCCAAAGACTTCACGTTTGGCCAAAGAAGATATCCTACTTGAATTGCTTCTTTTCATTTAGGCCAGTCATGCCTTTGTCTACATTCATCCACTGTTTGTGGTTCAAAATCATCATTCATAATATTAGTGGCCACTGCAAATGAAAATACATCATCAATGACAATTTCATCATGTTTCCACATTTCTCTAGTATAAGCATAATTAATAGAAATTTCCTCATTTTTAAATTCAACTGTCACTTCAGGGACATGCATTTCATTAATAACTTGTGCCTCTTCAGCGGCAGGTGTGTCCTTAGGAACATTTATCGTTTCAGAAGACAAATCAGAGAATGTGGATTCTTTAGCTCGATCATTGTTTATATCAGGACCATTATTAATCAATTTTTTTTTTTCGAGGGATAGTATCCTTTGATCCAAGGGGTCTGCCACGCTTCTGGCGTGCAATAATTTGATTATTCATTGTTGCTTGAGGGGTTTGCTCAACAGGAATCTTAATTCGAGCCGGAGTATTAGCAGCATGTATATGTGACTTTGTTATCTTGGCTGCATCAGTAAATGCATCCGGCATCTGATTAACAATAGTCTGAAGATGTATCATCCTTTGTACTTCATTTTCACGTTGAGATGTGCGAGGATCAAGATGAGACAATGTTTTCACATTCCAAGAAAGTTCTGGATTTCTTTCAGAAGGCACATGCCCAACTTCGGGAGGCATTTTCTTTTTTCCTAAAGGTGGGAAAACTATCTCATCAAAATGACAATCTGCAAATCGTGCAGTAAAAATATCACCTGTCATGGGTTCCAAATATCTGATAATGGATAGAGAATTGTAACTTACATAAATCCCCAATCGACGTTGAGGTCCCATTTTTGTCCGCTTCGAGAGAGCAATGGGGACTTGTACGGCACAACCGAAAGTTCTATTGGTGAATATTCATGATAACCAGTGGGTCTTAATCTGATCAATGATACAGCATGTAAAATAGCATGGCCCCAGGCAGAGGTTGGCAACTGTGTTCTCAACAATAAAGTTCGTACAATTATCTGCAGTCGCTTTATAAGTGATTCTGCCAAACTATTTTGGGTATGGACATACACTACAAGAAATTTTAGAATATTTGTCACTTTTTCTTCGGTATATATGTCTATTTAAATAAAAAGTCAAGTATAATTCACTAAGGCTAAAGTCAAACCTACTATTCACTTTATATGTCACTCAACTTTTTCTCAAAATTACAAAAATTGCCACTTATATAAATTACCCTTATCTTCCCTCCAGTTACATTTTGGTTGCCCTAGCTAGCCGCCCACTCCCTCTCATCTTATCGCGAACTCCTTATCTCTTCATCGTGAACTCCTTCGTTAGATAACCATTCAATTTTGCTATAGCTATTATTTGAATTCGTTAAATTACTAATTAAATTTTGAATCGAAGTAAACATGCCGCCGAAGCAATCCAAAGCCGATGTAACAAAAAAGCAAAAAATGGTCGAAGACAAGACCTTTGGTCTGAAGAACAAAAACAAGAGCAAAAATGTGTAGAAATACATTCAAAGTCTCTAACAATCGGTCCAGCCCAAAGCCAACCCTAGCAAAGTTGCCGCCAAGGTCCGTTCACTTCGACTCCTTCGTGGTTGAACTCTTTTTAACTTTATTCTTCAAGTACCGTTCATTTGATGAATATTTTTTTCCTTATTATGCAGCTTTGTGGGATGTTTTTAAATTGAGTTATAGTTTTTGAGTACTAGAACTTGATCTACTTTAGGCAGCATTTGGCTTAAAAGAATTTAGGAGATTTATTTATAAATTCTTAGTTTTTTTCTTGGAAAGTTTTTTTTTTTTTGGGTTTCTTCCTTTCCACTTCCAAAAAAGTGCTTTTAAATTGCATAACAACATGGTGCCTGATTTGATGAACAGAAAAAGAAAGAGGAAGAGAAAGATTCATAGAACAAAAAGATTGCCGCACCAGAATATCATCTACTAATCTTATACCACTGCCATAAACCCCAGAAAAAATCAACTCAAAAGGGTACTCTTTATCCTCCTCATTATTATTATTATTATTATTATATGATATTGCTTGATCTCTTTCTCACTACGTGAAAAACAGGTATTTGCGACAAACTTTTTTGCGAGGAAACAAAATTTCTCGCAAAAAGCCACTTTCTGCGACAAAAAGTAATTTTGTCGCCAAAAGCAGTAGCAAAATAAAAACTTCAAAAAATTATTTATTGTGATGAAAATTTTCTCGCTAAAAAGCATATATTGCGAGAAAACCACTTTCCTCGCAAAATGTCTACGGTGAATTTAAATATGAAGTTATTTACGACCGAAATTACACATTTTGCGAGGAAACTATCCTCTCCATAAGAAGCGGCCAAATTTATTCATTTTCTTTTTTTGCGACCACTATTTCCTCACAATATAACACCTACGGCGACAATAGTAATTTCCTCGCAAAATGACTAGGCAAAATAAATACTTCTGCGACAAAATTTTCACCTTTTGCGAGAAACTTTCCTCACAAAAAGAAGTAAACAAATTTCCCCTTTTGTTTTTGGTGAGCACTATTTCCCCAACATAATATATTGCGACAAAACTCATTTTCTCGCAAAATGACAAAGAGGCGTAAATCTTTCTGCGACGAAAATTATAACTTTTGCTAGGAAATTGTCTCCACCAAAAGATGTGGACAAATTTCGCTCTTTATCTTTTTGCGACCATTAATTCCTCGCTAAATTGAGTATATTGCGACAATACTCTTTTCCTCGCAAAATGAGAATAATATGTAAATCTTTTTGTGATGAAAATTGCGCCTATCGGGAGGACAGTATCCTCGTAAAAAGATTTAACTAAATTTCGGCCTTTTATTTTTTTTGACCATTCTTTCCTCACAATATGATCTCGTTTCAGATAAAACAATTTTCTACCAAAAATTGCTAGAGCAAAAAAATTTTTTGCGACAAAAGTTACATATCTCGCGAGGAAAATATCCTCACTGAAAGATATAATTTAATACGTCTTCTTTTTTTACGACCATATTTTGGTCGCCGTAGTGTGTATGTTGCGACAAAATCTATTTCCTCGCAAAATGAGAATCTCACATGGATCTTGTTACGACAAAAGTTGTGCCTCTCGTGAGCAAATAATCCTCACCAAAAGATGTAACTAAATTTCTCTCTTTTCCTTTTTGTGACCATTATTTCCTCGCAAAATGTAAATAATTTCCTCGCAAAATGTCAAAGCAACATAAATCTTACTGCATCGAATTTGGTTTCCTCATAGTATGGCAATGGTACGAAAATTTAAATATTAAGAAAGTGAACAATTTAAATATTAATATAAAATAACTTGTACATTAGTTTTATAAAATTAAATTAATTAATCCCTGTGGTTTTAATAAATAACCAAAATTTAAATATTAATTAAAATATATAAGTCATTAAATCAAATTAAATAATTTATGATATTTATCAAATATTCTTAATCTCTATTTTTAAATAGTTTTCAAAAATTTGAATATTAAGTAAATTAAATAATTTACATTTACTAATTGAATTTTTTAAGAAATATAAATCAACTTAATAATAACTTTTGGACAATTAATATTAGTTGTGTTATTGTGAAAAATTTTATTCATTGCATTATTATAGAAATATAGTCTTATATTATATTTTTAATTTTGGATTATGTTCAGATTTTGATATTACATGGGATTGAAACTCGGATGAACCAATTAGTTTATTAATTTTATTTTATTAGTTTATATTTTTTTATGATTAATATTATTTAGTCAACATTGCTTCAGTTAGTGCTAATGCACTAGTAGAAAAATAGGATACAGCAACATGGCTTTCGAAACGTGCATTGGATGCACGTTGCGAAAATTGATTTTCAGCAACATGCAATATATGCACGTTGCTGAAAGACTCTATCGCAACGTGCATTTTCTGCCACTAATATTAGTAACTAAAAAAAAGTCTTCTTAAATTAGTAAAAGATAAATAAAATTACTTTTAATTTTAAATGTAATGGAAAATTATTTTAAATGTTATGAAAAATTACACTAATTGAGTAATTTCATATTTTGAAATTAAATAAAATAAAAAATATAAGAATATTAATTAAATAATATAATTTTATGTTTAAATATAAAATTTAAAATTTTTTAACAATATTTAAATAAAAAGAAAATATTATTTTCTGTAAAAAATAATAAATTTTTAAATAAAAATTTGTTAATGTCGAAATTGTATAAAATTTATTAAATTATTTTACAATGAAATCAAATCACATCATATTGTTTTTTTGTAAAATTAAGAAAGTAAAAATATCAAATTAAATTTTATTTTGAAATAATATAACTAGTACAAGGAAGAAAAGGACATACTTATCCTAAACTTTTTTTTAGTCCAATCTTAGACAAAGAGCAAGGAGTCGATTTGTTCGCTGGGGGATTCAGCTAGCCTATCAAAAAAAAGGTACAACTATTTATAATACAAAAATTACTAAAACTGTGTCGTTTTGATAAGTTTTTTTTTATAAAGAAAGAGTCAAAAAGACGTCGTTTTGGATAAAAATAGGGCTAAAAAAATATTAAGACTTAAATGATATTATTAGGAGTGATTGTGACACGTTTGGATATGTTAGGATATCCTGGAAATTTTTCTATCCTATATAAGGAAAATTTTTTTTCCCTAAATCATCCAAACGCCTCCTCCATCCTCTCTGTCTCTCGTTGGCCGTTGTTGTGTTGCTGAGAAGCCTGAGAAAGGTAGAAGGCGAAGCCGAGGCAAGAGCAAGGGTTGAAAGACAAGAGAGAATCATTCACAATACCCCCTATTTGTTACATTCTCAATGGTTGGTCAGTTGGCCTCCGGCCAGGATGCTTTGGTTTATCGGATTGATCGCAGTGGTCAAGTGGGCTGGTCTCTTTCCCAAGTCGCAAGGGTACAAAAAGCAGAGGAAGCTGTTAGTCCAGCGGAGGAATCAATAGATCTAGTTGGTTTAGAGCAGACAGAGTTGGTTTTGGTTACTCCAGACGAGATTGATCCAGGCAGAGGTGCCAAAGGCTAAAGGCAAAATTCTCAGCTCATAACGGGACTAGTGGCTTCGTATTTCCTTCATCACATCCAATCTAATCTGGTATACCCCTCTTTTTACAATTTGCTTTACCATCCCTTCTATCCCTAGCCCGGCTACAGCGCATGAATGACTCTTGCCCTCGGTCACTGACCTACCTGCATACTGGGGAGGAAGATTAACTGATTATGCAAATAAAATTTATAGTTTAATAGTTTAAAGCTCAATTAATGTAAATAAAAGGTAGTTTATAACATTAATTGATTATGCAAATAAAATTTATTCGTAAGGCTATAATATGAATTACATTGATTTTAATAGTTTAAAGCTCAATTATGCTATAACCCAAAGAAAAAATAGAGATAAGAAATTAATTATTATTTGTAATGTTATATCAAAACAATTCCAATTGGTTTTTGGTGTATAATATGTGTAAAATATGCATTACTTATTTGATCCTTTAAGTTTGTCCTTAGGTCCCTGCTGATGGAGTTCTGATTTCTGGTCACTCTCTTTCCATTGATGAATCTAGCATGACTGGAGAAAGCAAAATAGTAAGTCTTGTGTTCAACATCTTAGACTTGTTATATAACAACACACACACACACACACACACACACACACACACACACACACACATATATATATCTATATTTTTTTTTCTCTGGAGCTAAAAAGGATAAACTGCAGGTCCACAAGGACTCCAGGGATCCATTTTTGATGTCTGGTTGCAAAGTTGCTGATGGCAGTGGCACCATGCTTGTAAGAAGCAGATGTTCTCGTCTTTTTTATTTTTTTTTCTTTTTTTATTTTCCCTCATGATATCTTATATCTATAGTGGATGCTATTAGATGGCAGTGTTCCTTTTTATTTTTTTTCTCCTTTGTTTGCTGTCCTTCAAAATTTCACAAATGAATCTATTCTACTTAGCAAGTGAAAAGACAAACTCTAGTCTCATAAATTCTATTGTTTTCTTCTCTCTCACCAAACACCTGGTGGTTTCTTTTGAGCCAAATCATATCCACAAAGGGGGATGGTGAAATACATTCATGGGGTCTTATTTGTTCTTTATGCTTCATCTTATGCTAATACTTGAACTATTTAGAAGGTAGTTTTTCTAAAATTTGTAACAAGTTTACAATATAAACATCTTTACCCATGTAAAAATTTGATAGAAACAAAATCACAGTCGGATGTATAATTAATATGAAAAAAATAGAAATGTCAAACACATTGGGTAAAAATCTAAAATTAAATTATTTAAAACATTCGAACTTAAAATATTAAATTGAATTATTTAACCTCTGTATCCCTTTTTTTGTTCA
This sequence comes from Boswellia sacra, assembly GCA_013180625.2. Classification (NCBI taxonomy): domain Eukaryota; kingdom Viridiplantae; phylum Streptophyta; class Magnoliopsida; order Sapindales; family Burseraceae; genus Boswellia; species Boswellia sacra. Next base: position 7,729 of record SNVD02012155.1, read on the forward strand.
AGATAGTTGTCTACATCCATATTAACCTTATTTCTGAAAAAAAAAATTGGTGGCTGTTTTTGTTACTTTTGTTCGATGTGTTGTACATCTGATTATATCTGGGTGTCTATAATGTTTCTAATAATAGTAGGTTGTCTAGGTGTGACTTTAGATTGCTTTTGACATGAATCAGGCTGTGGTTATAGAAAGAATTAAAATGTTACTAATGTGTTCAAACTTTTCTCACAAAGAGGGGAAAACTTGTGACATGAAGCGATACACATTGCCACATTTCTGGATTGAATTTATGAAAACCTTGTTTTGGTCAAATGCATTTACAGTGAAGATCTTGGTCATCTAATTTGTCTTAGTCTTTGTCAGTTTGCTTCACTTGTTTACATGTCTGTTCTTCTTTTAGGTAACTAGTTTTGGGATTAATAATGAATGGGGACTGCTTATGGCTAGTATTTCAGAAGACACCAGTGAAGAAACACCACTGCTGGTCCCTTTTCAATTAATTATTATTCTTTAAGGTGTTCCCCTTCTATGGACCCTTTTCATTTTTTTAGCATTTTGCAGTGCAGTTGAGTATTTAAAATCTTTTTTACAGATGAATCGGCTCGACAATGGTCTTTATTTTGAAAACGAGCATATAATAATCTAGTCTTGTTTTATTGTTTTATCTTTCAGAGTTTTATTACTGAAACTTGTAATTGTATGGGTGTTCAGTTTGTAATTGATTACTCACCATTTATATTTTTCGATTTTCTTTGTTCTCAGACCAGGCATCTCTGCACTGGACTTTGATTCCCAGGTTAGTTAGTAGTTTGTATAATTATGATTTTGAAAATCTTGATATTTTCCCACTAAAGGGGTTTGATAAATTTGTTTCTTGCTCTTTTGTTTTGTCGAATTGTTTATTTTTGTCTGACTCCCATGCTGGGATTTAGGTCTTGGAATGAAATAAAAGATGGTGCTCTTTATGAATCCATCATATTACATGTGAAAGTTTCAGAATGGGTATATTATTATTATTTCAATTTTAATATGTTCATGGTTAACTTTTTGGAAATATTATTTTCAATCCATGTGATATGATGAGGTTAAACTGCTATTACCATCAGAATAGTTGTTTATTGTCTATTTTACCTTTCGCGGATTCCCCTTCTTTCTTGATCTTAGACTCTTTTTGGATAAAGCATATGCAAATAACACTTAGATAGTGTTTTCATGTGTGCAGTTTGACTTGTAATATTATACTGTACTTTATGCAGGATTTGTTGGTGTTTGCTTGAGAAGATATCTATGAAATTGCCTCAAAAAGATGAGAGTAGAAGATGAAATGATTGGAAGATTATGGAAGAGTTGTTTCAAGTGTATCGGCTCCAAAATATTTGATCCCCAGAATTTAATTGTATAGTGTTTTTTATTTAGTTATTTTAAATTATTTAGGATTATTCTTTGTAAACAAGTACTTGTATTTTGAAAATTCTGTAATAATATTTTTGTTAATATGAATGAGTATTTTGATGTTATATTTAATATTAAATTTTTGTGAGTTTATTTTAACTTGGTTTTTATAGAAGTTTTATAATTTGGTTCCTAACCAAACAATGTCTATGTGTTGTTGTAAATTTATAGTTATGATTTGTAATCAAGTAAACTCATATAAATAAATATTTAATTTGAAAATAAATTACTAATAAATTAACCCAATACGTTTATCAGTTTAATTTAGGATTAGATTTAATGATTATATCAAGGTAACCACATACATTTATTATAATTAAAGAAACTATAAATATAATTTTTACAATTTAATACGTAATGAATTGAATACATAAATAAGTTTAGTTAGATTTAAATTAATTATCAATTTAATTTAGACATAGAAGTATCTTATTTGTAGATGATCAAATCACTAATCAGTCAAGCAAATTTAGTGGATACGTTAACTCAAACAGTAAAGTATATAAAAATATCATAATTAATCAAACCACATTTACAATTTATTTTAGTTTGATTCATAATCAATTAAATTGTATATAGAATTTTTTTCATAACTTAATTATGAATAAATTAAAAATTGTTTATGGAAGTAATATTTTATTAAACAAAACTTTAACTTGTATTTTATATCTTAAAATTTTAACATATTGAATACACGGGTTTATACATAAGGGTTTTAGACTGCGATCCTTGTTTAACTCCCTGGATATTTTTGTAATTCCCAATTCCATCCTTGGCTAGGTAGTTTTATGACTCCTACTTCAATGTCAAATATTCAATTCTTAATTTAATGTTTATAATTAATAATTTGGATATAAATTTTTTTTATAAACTATTGCTTTTATAAATGCAGTTAATTAAGTATAATTTTATTCATAATATTAAAATAATATTTCTATGTGCAATTAATGTAAGAAATGAAAAAAGAACATTAATTACCATAATTTGAAGTACAAAAAGAAATATGACGTATGATTAAATAATCAAACAATTAAAATTAAGATTGACATAATAAAATAATATATTAAGCAAGTTTATTATATATTATAAAAGATTAAGGAAATATACCAGCTTGAAGTGGGGACAGCTTGAAGGAAATATATTTAAAAATTGCTTGTAAAATTAATCAAATTCAAAATTAAGAATAAACCAATTTCTTCTAATCTAAATTCATATTTTATATTAACTTGGTTTTTATAGAAGTTTTATAATTTGGTCCTAACCAATCAATGTCTATATGTTATATTTTGATTATGATTCGCAATCAAGTAAACTCGGATAAAAAAAATTATTTTAAAAATGAATTAGTAATAAATCAACCCAATACGTTTATTAGTTTAATTTAGGATTAGATTGACTGAATAGATCAAGATAACGACATATATTTATTATAAATAATCAAACTACATATATAACTTTTACAATTTAATACGTAATCGATTGAACTACATAAAGAAGTTCTATTACATTTAAATTACTTATCAATTAAATTTAGACATAGAATATCTTATTTGTAGATGATGAAATCACTAATCGATCAAGAAAATTCAATTATAAATTTGATTGAAGATTAGTGGATTACGTTGACTCAAACGATAAGGTAAATATATAAAAATATCATAATTAATCAAACTACATTTACAAATTTTTTTTTTAAGAATTTGATTCATAATCAATTAAACTGTATGTAGAATTTTTAATGAGTAAATTACTAATACTTTAAACTGATTTATGGACATAATATTTTATTAGACAAAACTGTTGAGATATTATGAGTATTACTCGTAATCAATTAAGTGATTATAACAAATACCTATAGTGATAGTGAATTGTTGAGATATTATGATTAGTACTTAGTCTTTGTGAATAACATAAATAATTAAAAATAAACTCTATATTTAGTATCATGTACATCATATAAATAATCAATCATTTCTCAATTCAAGCAAAAAAATTAAGATTTAAAATTCAATACTTTTATAAAATTTGCAAAAATATAGGATTAGAACTATTTATATTTTTGATATTTTTGTTTTACAACATAAAGAAGTATCTTTGTGAATGAAGATATATCAAGTAATTGAAGACTTCATTTACGAAAATAATTAAGTATAATTTTGTACAAAATATAAATATATTGTTTGTATTTGTAACCAATGTAGTTATTAAAAAAAAGAACATTAATTACAATAATTTGAAGTAGTATTAAATAAAATTTAAAGATTACGTGTGATTAAATAAATGAAACAATTAAGATTAACATTAATATAATAAAATAATATATTAAACAAGCACACATTTGGCTTGTAGTGGCTGTAGCGGGAAACCAAAAAAAATTCCCAAATTAATAGAGGGAAAGCCTAGGAACCAAAAACAATTCAATCGGAGATCCTTTCCTCACTGCCTAATCCATCTTCTCCTCCATCTGTTTAAAGCCCCACTATCATCGTCTCCTCCATCTGTTTATGGCAACACCAACATCATCACCTCCATCTATTTAAGGCAATAATACCATCGTCTCCTCCCTCCCTTTCAAGCACCAACATTGTTGTCTCCTCCATCTACAGAAAGCATCGCCACCAGCATGTCTTCCATCAATTTGAAGCGCCGCCACCACCGTCTCCTTCGTCTGTGTTGGTGATGTGGGTTTCCCATTCGGTTTGACATTTTTTTTCCTAGTTAAATTGTATATAGCTATGGGTTTTCCCATTCATGAGGAAGTAATGTTTTCATCAGATTTAGATTCCATTTTTGTGCAATTGAGATTCCTGTTCTACTATTTCATGTCTTTTCTACCACTCCGATGTCTGGAATTGTGTTTTTGAAGACTTTTTAACGTAGTGAACTGCACATTTATACCATAACACCTGTCCATATATTGACAGCTAGAGTGGGAAAGAAAAAAAAAATTTTTTATTTCTGCTCTCTTAGTTTTAAAAAATATATGAAAAATAAATAATCAAACAAATAAGGTGAGTGTTGGTTGATTCTTTTTCTTTTCCCTCCTCTTTGCGGATGGTGGGAGGTCTGCTTCTAATCTTCCATGAGGAACTGAGACAGAAAAAATCATCAAAATAATTGGCTGTTTAAGCCTCTTGAAAGCTTCATAACTTATTCTTCATACTCTTGATCTTATTACTGGACCACATTTCCTAAAACGTATTGTACATTGATTGAACCTGAATCATTCATCAATTTCTATTCATTATATGTCCAACAAAATCGATCATTTGCATTTCGACAGGACATGGAATGTAGGGTTCTTAACTACAGGGAGCATGCTTCCTTTTTCTCATATATAGTTCTATCCTGAGTGCTGATAACTGTCGCTTGCGCCATGTAGTGATTTCCCTTTCTTGGAAGCTGTTCACTTTTCCTTGGTCTCGTTAAAAGCCCATTTTCACAAGATTATAATTAACTTATGTCCTCCAAATGTCTACTATGTTCTCTAGTATAAGCTTGGCACAAAGAGAGAACCGTTTTCCTTAACATCAATAGTCCTAAGGCAATGTCTTCCCAACCCTCCCACACAATGCACATGGTAGCTGATATTCATTTTCAAATTTTATTATTGCACAATGTGGTCTTTAATAATAAATGGCATATGAGTAGTGGAAGAACATAACTTGATTAAAAGCTTCTGTCATTCTAAATATTTGTCTTTCCATTGTGGGCAGTACTGAATTCTTTGTTTCAGTTATTCGATGTACTGGAGAATCTCTTCATCCTCCAAACTTGCTTTTAGGTAGTCATAAGCGAATTACTTGAGAAACATCTGAAGTTAGATTTTGATGCTTAAGCTTCAAAACTTTGGAGTTTATATTTCAAATATTTCTGAAATTTTACTATTTCTGTCTGCTTCCTCCCCCCCTAAAAAAAAGGTGAAAACAATAAATTTTGCTTTAATGGTAGAACATCACTGCTCCGAATGTACACATTTAACATTAAAAGAAAGCCTTTCTAGAAGATTAATATAATGAAGGTGCTTAATGTTTAAAACCTATTAGCTAAGATGTCCATGTGGTCTGCTTGTTTCCTGCATTTAACAGCATTCTGGGAACCTAAATCTTGATGGAGTTGATTTATGTACATCTTGTCAGATTTTTGTACCGGAAGCAATTCATAATTTGTTAAAACTTTTGTGCCCTTTCTTTCTCGTATCGAAAAATTGTAACTCGCAGAATAAGATCAAAAATTAACTCTTGTCAGTGATTAGATGAACTTGCTAAGAGCAACCATTCACTTCCTAAATCTTTTAATCTTTTAAAATTAACTCTTATTTCTATAAAAATAAAAAATTTAAAAAAAATCAATGCCAGTTTCAATGCCTCAAGCTTCATTCTCCCTTCACAATATCTTATTTTTTCCTACAATTTGGAGTGACCTGTCGTGCATGGTTGAGTCATCATAAATCCATAACGACACCATTTCCGGCCACCATCAAATTAACCTCAATACAGCTCTCTCACTTTTCAACACACAATAATATGAGTCCCCTCCGTGTTAAAAGTATCATCTTCATTAGTCTATTAATGACTTATATCTCTTCCTCCACTGCAGGCGAGATATAGTATAATAATATAGTATTCTTCTGTTATATATGAGTAAAATTTACATTTTATAGCAATGTACTCGATCTATTTATGGCAAGTAACATGTTTTCCCTGCTTATATATATACACACACGATCTTCTTGCAGGCAGAGTAGTTGTCAAAGGCCACGTTGATAACGCGAATCCCGCAAACCCAACAACAGAGGTAACTTACAAAACAATAAACTTAGAGCTGCTACATTACTTATAAGGTGGTAAGAACTAGGCTGCTTAAAGACTTTTATCAAGTATCTATTTATTTTCTTTAAAAAATCATGAAATGTGACATTTTCAAGTTTTTTTAAGCTTTTATTTCCTTGATTTGACAATGCCTAACTGATGCTATATTGGCCTGTGATTGATTTCATACTAAATGTTTAAAGAAGTTCTTATCATAATGATTTAATATGATTTTTTCAGCTTCCACAAATCTTATTTCACAGCTCACAAATTTGCTCTTTACCATTGCATATATTTTGCAGATAACAATTGACAATGGCAGAAAAAAGGTTCGAAGGTCAACATTTTTTTAGTCACAGCATTTGTAATGAGTCATCAATATTAAAACTATTTGTTAATCCATCAAGCTCTCTGACTACCTCTTACATTGCTAGGGATTTGAATTTATGAGTGAAACATGGCACATGGGCCCTCTAGTCAAGCTTTGCTATCTCAACTACAGGGTATAGAAGTAGGCTTCACAAAGTAATGTCTCAAATCTTGAAGTTATTATCCTCATATCTTTTGACCAGTACTGAATCTGTTTGTGACTTTCTTTTGCTTTTTTAAAATTTATAAATTTATGTTTAATCTTGGGTAAATTTAATTTTTATGCTAGGAATCAAAACTATTAAAAGTAGCCTCAGATTTATCATTATCCAGTAGCTCAAGAGCTTGGTGGATTATGATTTTAGCATGATTTGTCCCATCTTCCTCTACATTGGAAGCTTTTCCCAACCTATCCTAGGCTTGCACCAAATAAAGAAAAATTGATAAGTTTACTAGGATAGAATGCCTTGTTATTTGATGAATTATATCAATTAACCCCATGAAATACGTTCCAAATAATATATTACATCATATACCATAACACACTGCATCATGTCTGGTACTATTTTCGGAATGAATAGAATACCTTGCTGTTTGTTTGAAATGCAACGTCAATGTGCTAACAAATAAAATGTTACTAGAGATTATAGGAAATAGAATATCCCCATAGAACTGAAAGAAAATCTGAGAACAAAATAAGATGTCATCATGCATGGTAGAGACTCATGTCAACAAACCGAATAAATTAAGTGTAGAATAGAGACTTACACTAAGTTTCTAGGGGAATCTTTAATAGGAGATGTAAATGTCATAAAAACCGACTTAGTAACCAATTTAAATTTACAATAGCATGGACATACAAAGCATTTAAAATATAAAATTTTATTATTCGGTTGATGTTGTGGGTTGATTGATTTAAGTATATGAACTTTCATTTTTGGTTTAATTTAAGTACAAATTCATTTTCAGTAATCTTTGTATGTTTAAATTTCTAGAAAGTACTATCTCTAATTGGAAGATCTGATTCCTATAGTAAGCAATCAGAGACTACCTTCAAACAAGTAAGAATCTTTCACTATTTAGATTTAATTTAGTTCTTGTGATTGTGGACTAGCATATTTCGGCATTTAAATTACTATTTTAATTGATTTATCTTTTTATGTTGAATATCATATAATATTTGATTGATTGTTGGGTTCCGTTTTCTTTTTTAGTTGATTGTTAGTAAAAATTCTTGTTTGCATTCATAACTACATTTACCCTTAGACCCATTTAAGAGACTTTAAATAGCTTTGTGTTCTATTAACATCATGAATATATGATACTAATAGAACACAACTCTATTAAGGTTTCTTGAATTGTCCAAAGTGGACAGTTTGGGAATACATAAATCTATTGCATAGATTATTTGCTTTTACATTGTTTCACCGATAGAAATTTCAGTGGTATCTTCTCTTGTTCTTCGAGTACATGCTAGATGTTTATTGTTTGTGTTGGACATTGGTCATGCCTATGACACAACACAAATGTATACACATTTATGACATGAACTTGGAGAACTAAGGGGAGATGCTGCCGAAATTTCTATTGGATTGAGACATTTTGTTGGAGCTCTAATCTATGTTCTAGAATGTGTATTCTTGAATGGGATAGGGCCTTACCTTTTAGTGTGGAGAAAATGGATAGGTTTAAGGAGCATGTCTTTGACTTGTAAAATAGTTAAAGTTTTAAAATTAATTGTTTCAAGAGAAGGATGAGATAAATCAAGTACAAATTGAGGTGAATGATGAATCAATAGATCATACTTTTTCATTTCAGCAAGATGAATTGGATGTTGGCCTATTCACTAGAAATGATGTTAATCCAGAAGAGGTTGATGCCCCCCTTGCAAGAACAGGAGCAAGTAGAAGGGAAAATGTATTAGATGATTTTATATGTGATGAGATAGATGAGGAAGATGAAAGTGGCTGAAGCACTGCAATGCCGTATTGATGCTAATGTTGGACTAGATTAATGGTAATTGTTCATGAGTATTTGCGTTTAAATAATATATGATCATGTTTTTCTTATGTTTTAAGATAATATTATTGTTAAAAAATATAGTTATGTAATTAATACATATTTTTTTGTGTTCCAGATGGTTCTAGGTGGCAAAAAGAAATTAAAAAATCTCAACAGTCAAGGGATTGCTAATATTAATACACAAGAGGTGACTGAAAGTCTAATAGAAGTCCAAAATACCTCCAGTAAACTGAGTTCTACATTTTGCATGTATACATTTTTGGTACTTATCATCATATTTATGTAATGTTAAATTTCTTTGTTCTAATTTTATATAATATTGTATAATGAAGCATATATATGATGTTACAAATTAGATTTTATGATTTGTGAATTTTTATGATTTCATTTAATATTTTGATTTTTATAATTTGTATAACTTTTGTGCACAATATTAAAGAAGCAGGTCTGATAAGCATATTAATGATGAAAATGAAATACAAAAAACAAAAAAAAGCATTGAAAAATTCAATGCTTTTTGCGACCAAAAAATGGTCGCAAAAAATAGTATTTTGCGACAAAATTATTCTCACAAAAAAATATTTGTTTATTCTACTATTTTGTGACAAACATTTTCTCACAATAAATATATATAGCGACGAAAATTTTGTTACAGTATGTAATTTAATAATCTCTCAATCATTTTGCGACAAAATATTTCCTCCCAAAAGGGTGGTCACAATCGTTTTACATTTTTTTGCGACAAAATTATTATCGCAAAATACACTTTCTATGACAAAACAATTGTCACCATAGGCTATTCAAGTTGACTAAAATCTCTCGCGACAATTTGATTTTGTAGTAAAATCTCTTTTTCGCAACGATAATATTGTCATAAAATGTAATTCGCATTGTATCAAATATATTGCAACAAATATTTTCTCGCGAAAAGGGCCCTTCAGCGACAAAATTATTGTCACAATAGGCAACATTCACTATTGTGCACGTATTGCGACCAAATATTTCTCTCTAAAGGTCATTTATTGCGACGAATATCTTGCCGCGAAATGCATCTCTCTTAGTTTGTGCTTCGTCTTTTGCGACCAAAAATTTCTCGCGAAATAAGGTTTTTGCGAGAAAAAGTGGTCACAATATATTGAGACGATTTTAAATACCATTATTTTATCTCTCATATTGCGACCATAATTTCTCGCAAATAACTAAATATAACGACAATAATATAGTCGCTAAAGTCCTCTTTTGTGACGAAATATTCATCATGGAAGACCAAATAATTAAACAGCCGCTTTTTTGTGGCAAAATTCTGGTCGCCATACACATATTTTAGCGAGAAAACTGTTGCCGAAATAAGTTTTATTGCGACAAAATATTACCAAAATTTTCTCGCAAAATAATATTTTTTGCGAGAAAAAGTGGTCACAATATATTTAGACGACTTGAATTATCTGGTGTTTTATCTCTCATATTGCGACCATAATTTCTCGCAAATAACTTAATATAGTGACAATAATCTGGTCGCTAAACGTCCTCTTTTGCGACGAAATATTCATCGTAGAAGACCAAATAATTGAATGGCCGCTTTTTTATGGCAAAATTTTTGTCGCCATACACATATTTTTGCGAGGAAATTGTTGCCGCAATAAGTTTTATTGTGACGAAATTTTATTTTCTCGCAAAAAAACTTATTGCGACTGGCATATTGCGACTGTTCCGCAACGAAGTAAATTTTGTCGCAAAAGTTTTTGCGACAAAATTTTTTGTTTTTGCGGCGAAAATTTTCGTCGCAAAAAGTCATATTTCCTGTGGTGTGATCTCTTTCTGTTCTTCTTCAATACCGTTATTGTTTTTAATATTATATTTGATTGTTTTATACTGATTCAAATGTGGGTTTGCTATATTTGTTCTAGGTTCTTTCCTAATACTACTTTTTAGTAGTTTGCTTTCTGGTTGTTTCCAGTTTTGCTTCCGGGAATTGCTGTTGCTTGGACTATTCTATTGTCATCACAATCTTGTTTGTTTTATAATGATAATCGTTACTACTTTTACGGATTTTTATTTTATTTTTAAGCTGCCGACACATTATTTAACTTATTTTACCAATTTTGACTTCCTTTTTGTATAGTTGATGATCTTTTCAGGCCTTTAGTTTACTAAAAAGTTTTGGGTTTATTTGTTAGGCTTTTCCTATGTTACCTATTCTGGATATTATTGTATGTTGTTGAAATGTTGCGTTTTTGGTGTATGTGATAATGTATTGACTAGAAATTTGGCAAAAGAAGGTGATGCAAGCTCTTTTACTTTTGATTTAGCTTGAAGCATGTTCTTGTCAGTTGTCAGTTCTTCACCTAATCGATAAAATACTTGTTTTAGGAGATTAACTTAGGTAATATATGTATGATTGCACCCATATTGATATACTTGAAAGTAAGTGCTTTTACAAGTAGGCATTAATTGCCGACTAGGTACATTTTTATCAATAACTTTGGAAGGAAGGTGTTGGCCTGATTGATATAGACAGTGCACTGCATTATATAATCTTCTTGATCCTGGGATTTCCGCTTGCCAGCTTGATGGATTTATGTTGGACATGAAGATTTCCTGTAATTCCTTCAACTTTTCATTGTTGATACAAATATATTTATATAATAGGACTTTTATAATCTATACTTGAAAGGTATGGTTTTTTGCTCATTTGCATGTACTTTCAAAGCTTTGTCTCAGCGTCTTTTGAGTTCTTATGAGTCTAGGAATGTTTTTTAGGAGTTAACAGAATCTATTGTGTTAGCTCTTGATTGGCATATTATATTTCAAGTTTTTCCTGATTTAGCAGAAATTTGTTTGTTCATCCCATCATTCAACTTTCTGTTAGAAAAGATGTTTACTATAAGATGCGATTAATCTCTATGCTTCTATATCATTCTATTTTTGTTGTATAACTCTATGAATGAGCTGAAGATTAACTGTCTCAGAACGGTCTTACAATCATCATTTTCTTTGTTTAAACATTTTAGATGAGTGAAGCTTTTTATATGACAGTTCTAGCCTTGGAAAAATGCAGTCAATTTAGTTGTATGCACTGCACTTACTTCTTTTTCTTTCTGCAATATCTATTCTTTCTTGTCCTGATTTTAGACATCCATGTCAGCATTGTTTTTTTTTCTTTGGTAATTTATATGTGGTAAAGTTGTTATTGATTGGGGAAACAAAAGCAGAAATAGAAAATTTTTTCTATTTTTTGCCTAAATAAGTTGAATTTATGATCCCAATCATGCTTGTGTTCTTTGGGAGCAATACAGACTCCTTTGCTGGTTGAAATAAAAAGATTGTGTAATGATCATTCTTATCACAGAAAACATATGCACACATGTTTCATCAATAATTTGTTAGTCATTGTATTTTGATGTATTTTTAGATGGAAGGGGAAAATTCTCAACACGGGCAAATTATTGAAATAAGTGTGGATGTTCTTGAAGGCACAAGCAGCATTGGAGGGAGTAAGATTTGTGGGGAAGCACCTTGTGGATTTGCAGATGCTGGGACCAGCTCTAAAGAAGCCATGGTATCAACAGTTCTTTTCTAAATAATAATCATAATAAATAGATATGTTGAAATAAACAAGTATTGCAATGTGACTGCTGTCCCTGTATATTTTTGTGAATATTTGCACGAAGGGACAGATAATATTATAATCTGGATTCAGCTCTGAAGGTTTTGGATATGTGAATAATCCATTCTGGATTTTTGTAGAACCTTTATGGTTTCATATGCATCTTTTAAGTTCTTCTGCTTAAAACCATTTGGCCATTTATTTTTTTTATTTACTACTTTTGTTTTCCCCTTTTTTGGCTTAATTTTTGCCTTCTATGATTGTTTACAGGCAACCATGCAAGGTTTGCAAGGTCCTCAGCCTTGGAGATTATTGCTTTTACTGAAAGGTCAATGCATCTTATACAGATGATATGGAGATGTGTTAGAACCATTTAAATATGCTGGCTATCCAATGTTGCTTAATGCAGTTACTGTTGACAAGGATGATAACAATTTTCTTTCCTCAGATAAAGCTCCTCTTCTTGTTGCAGCTTCAGAACTTATTTGGCTGACGTAAATGCTCTTTCTCTACCAATGTCTTTCTTCTTCGTTTTACTAACTAAATTTTAATACTGAGATATGATGAACATAACTTTGAATATTCCATGTTTAGGTGTGCATCTTCTTCATTGAATGGTGAAGAGCTTGTGAGAGATGGTGGGATACAACTTATTACGAATCTTCTTTCCCACTGCATGTGTTTAGTTCAGCCAACTACTCCTGCAAGTGAACCTTCAGCCATCATTGTCACCAATATGAGATGAACTTTTTCTGTTTTGAGTCAGTTTGAGAGTGTCAGGACTGAGATGCTTGAACTTTCTGGATTGGTTGAGGACATTGTCCATTGCACTGAACTTGAGCTTGTTCTTGCAGCTGTTGACGCTGCTTTTCAGACTATAGCCCATGTTTCAGTGTCCTCTGAATTGCAAGATGCCTCATTAAAGGCTGGTGTGCTATGGTAAGTTGGCTCATTGTTCTGTTTATGTTTGAATTTATACCATTGCTCTATGTCTGTATGTGTGCGAGAGAGAGAAAGAGACAGAGAATCATCCATCACATTTTTGCTTTTCCTTCTCTTTCTGTTAAGGCTGTCCCAATGTATCAAAGTATAATACAAACTAGTTAGTTACCTTTCTTCTTGGATGTTAGACTTATTAAGGTTTGCTCAACAAGGCCTCCTGTTTTTTTTATGCCTTAAAATGTAAGACCTTTTATTTCTGAAGCCATTAATCTTTTTTTCTTTTCTTACGTAAAATTGGTTTAGCTATTTTCTTCTGATTCCAGTTATTGGGTTTGTTTTAGGTACCTTTTGCCTTTGTTACTGCAATTTGATACAACCGCTAAAGAATATGATACAAGGGAGTCACATGGTGTTGGTGCCAGTGTTCAAATTGCAAAAAATGTGCATGCATTACGAGCAGCGCAGCCTCTGTCTAGGCTTAGTGGTTTGTGCATTGATGGGATTTTAGTATCTTATAATGAAGCAGCAGCTGGTGCTCTGAGATCATTGTTAACTCCTAAGCTTGCAAGCATGTTGAAAGATCAAATACCCAAAGATATGCTATCCAAATTAAACACAAATTTGGAGTCTCCTGAGGTAAATGTTTACTTTCTGTTGTTGCTTCTTTAGTGGAAGAATTTATGGATATATACATGGCACCACATATTATACTCATACTATAAGCCATTGGATGAATGCACTTTTAATAGTTGAGATTGAATCTAACATGTATAATTAATACACATTCAGAATAACAAATGTCATTCAACCTCAACCTTTGAAAGTATTATGATCCAATAATTCATTCAAAACTATTCTGTGAACATAATTGCAGAGAGTTTCATGGGAGTCCATGTCTGAATGGTTAATTTATGCTTGCAAAATCATACTTTTATCACTCACTTCCCTACACAATTATGGTATTTATGAGTGTCAACTTATAAATTAAAAGTTTGCATTAACTGTCTTCCCAAAATTTGGTTTTGCAGGAAATGCTTTTTACAATGGCTGGTCTTCCAATGGTAGAGAATTGCTTGTTCGGGACAATAGTTGTATGTTTGCACTTGGTCATGTATGTCCCTAAATTCTTGGATTATTTTAATTGTTATTTTTTTTAACCCCCTTTGTTTGATAGTGTGGAGTACCCTACATCAAGCTAGGGAATTTTCTAAATTATAGGATGACATAAACATCATGGGTGGTCTGTAAAGGGAGATTGGCAATGAAATTTTCTTTCTTGTATTTACTTTTTTTACTGTAAAATACAATAATAGGATAATAAAAAAACCTGCAGTTGCAATTCATAACTGTTAAGCTGGAATATGGCACAAAAATTTCTTGAATCTTGAGTTTATGCTCTCAACATCTTATTTCAATTGAGTAAACCTTAAAAAAAAAAAAGAAAGAAAGAAAAAGAAAAGAGAGGAAGAAGAAGAAAAGAAAAAGATCTGTATTGTGTTAATCATTGTTGTCATGGTGAATCTTTATTAGTGTGTATATTTTTTACTTAATACGATAGGATTCGCATTAATATATATTAGCTAGTCGTCTTCTCCACTACCACAACTTATAGCTAGTGTCCACAGCACTTTTTAACTTCCAGCAGTGACCGGCAACTCTGCAAATTCTTCCTCTTCCACTAGAGATACATCAGAGAAGAAGCTGTTAACAAATGGAAAATGGTCATCAAATTAGTTATTCTACTTCACATGAAAAGAAAATGATGAGAGAGCCACTCTTGAGCAACCCAAATCCGAAAGGTGGTCTCATAACCATGCCTTTTATCATTGGTATAACTCTTTTTTCTTGCGTGCATGCGTGTTTTTTTCTATACATATATTTATATATGTATGTTAATGGTCAAACTGAGTTGTTGTTTTTGGTTTGGCAGCAAACAAGGCATTCAAGAGGGTGGCGAGCTTTGGGCTAACAGCAAACATGATAATGTATTTGTCAAGAGAATACAACGTGGAAGCTACTTCAGGATCTAACATACTCTTTTTCTCGTCAGCTGCTACTAATTTTTCACCAATCCTTAGGGCTTTTGCGGCAGATTCTTATGTGGGTTGCTTCAGGATGATCAGTTTTGGTTCCATTGTTTCTCTCTTGGTAATTATCTTTCATCTGTCTGAGTGATTTTCGGATGTCAATTTCAGAATGCCGTATGCTGGCCCACGTTGTCCTTTTCACTTCTAACATTTTTCCTAATTTTAATTAACAATCATGCTGGCCTCGTTGTCTCTTTCGTTCAGAAAGACATCAGTTTGGACAACAGGGTATCAACTCTTGTTTTTTCAATGATTAATTTTGTTATGAGTTTTATCTCTAGTGAAACAAAATAATAGTGTTTTTTCAATGATTAACTTTTATAGTGTCATGATACTCGTAAATTGGAATTTCGAGAGCTCTTTATTGGAAAACCTTGGTTATTTAACCTATTATCTTTCGATTATGCCGATTGATTGATTGATTGAGTAATCATATCTTTAAAAATTTATAAAATTGTCAGCGTTACTGGTAGTCGGAGATACAGATACAAAATTAATTAAAGAAAAAAAAAATTATGTGGCCAAAAGTTCAACTTTTAATTCTTGAATAAAATCAGTTTGATTTTGACAGTTTTGCTCTTTGGCCCTGTCTTTCTAGAAGTTCTATTACAATTTGACCAAATCTAGCTCCACAATTTTGGCAAAGTGGGGTTTCTGATTATTGCTTATATTTCCCTTATTGTTTTCAACCAGATTTTGTCTTTGAGTATATTTATGAGTTAAATTTTCAACCCTCGTGCTTGAGTTTAATGTATGGTCACATATATAGTAAATGAAACGTGTAAATTGTTTCTTTGTTTTCCTTTTTAATATTAAAAAAAAATCTATGTTGAAATTGCAAGATTTCCTTCGTGTTCCCTCTGACAAGAAGTAGTTTAAAGTTGAAAAATAAGCTGACAACATTTAGGGCTGATTGTTAATCATGAAACTAGTGTTTCCCAAATCAAAGGCATAGAAACAAAATTGCTGGCAACAAAAATTTCTCTATAGAATGTAGTACAAATTGTGCATATAGCCGTAAATGAGTGTAACGTTTCGTATTTCGTGTTACAGGGGATGGTTCTGTTACAGCTTACTGCAATTTTTCCTCAAGCAAGGCCTTCTCCTTGTGACCAAATAAGTGGCATTTGTGAATCCCCGACGACGTCCCAACTTCTGCTCTTATATACATGTTTTTGTCTAATGTCTATTGGAGCCAGAGGCATAAGGTCATCCTCCTTAGCCTTTGCTGCTGATCAGTTGTAGGTGGGGGAGAACCAAAAAATGTGGGTATCTTGCAGAGCTATTTCAGCTGGTACTATGTTTCAATCATGTTTTCCACTATTGTTGCCGTAACTTGTATTGTGTATATTCAAGATAATCTGGGGTGGAACATTGGTTTGGCGGTTCCTGCTGTACTGATGTTCATTGCTTTCATTTTGCTTAATGTTTTCATTTTGCAAACTTGTAAAACTTTTTTATGTCTATTTTTGGAATGGGATAGATTATCATAACATGTTCTAACCATTTCATCTCTCATCATTTTACAGCCAAATAGTATTTAAAAAAAAGACATATATATATACACATATATATATATATATATATATAAAATACTGGGCTGATACCAGCCTTTTGCTTGCATCAGCCCAGTATTATATATTTCTAATAACAAATACATGTCGGCTTTTAACGCTCACATATAATACTGGGTTGGGTCGGTTGCCAGCCCATTATTAACAAATACATGTCGGTTCCTAACACTCACATATAAATACTGGGCTGGCCCGGTTGTCAGCCCATTATTAACAAATACATGTCGGTTTTTAACACTCACATACTATTAGGACAACTTGTCACTTATAAACCCTCATCTTATGCAGCCAAATAGCTAAGATACATGTCGGTTTTTACCAGACAAAAGACCGACAAAAAGGAATCGACACAAATTTGTGTCGGTTTGACCAACTGACATGTATAGAATACACGTCGGGTCCATAAATGTCATATTGAAACCGGCATATATACATATACATGAGGGTGGAAAACCGACATATATGAGGAATTTTCTTGTAGTGATATGGGACAGGATGCTCAATATCAATTCCAACGGACATACAATAATCATCAAAACTTTTGATGTAAACTCACCAGCATTATCCAAACGTATGGACTTAATAGGATAATCTAGAAAATGTGTCCGTAATTTTATAATTTGAGTAAGTAGTTTTGCAAATGCAATATTTCTAGTTGATAACAAACATACATGAGACCACCGTGCAGAAGTATCAATTAGGACCATAAATAACGAAAAGGTCCACTCAGTGAATGAATAGGTCCACATATATCTCCTTGGATTCTTTGTAAAAATGATGGAGATTCTTGACCAATCTTAGAAAGAGATGGTCTAACAATTAATTTTCCTCGTGAGCAAGCGGTACAAGTAGTTTCATTTGATAGAAGGATTTTCTTATTCTTTAGTGGGTGTCCATTTGTATTCTCAATAATTCTACGCATCATTGATGATTCTGGGTGACCAAGACGGTCATGCCATAACATAAAAGTCTTAGGATCATTAATCTTTTGTTTCATAACTGCGTATGTTTCAATGGACCTTATATATGTATAATATAATCCAGAAGAGAAAGCTTCAAGCTTCTCTAATTAACTTCTGTCCTAAGACATTTGAGGTAATACAAAGGAATTCAATATTATTTTCACAAGATGTCTCAATATGATATCCATTGTGTTTTATGTCTTTGAAACTGAGTAAATTTCTTCTGGATTTGCTTCAGTATAAGGCATAATTAGTATTCAACTTAGTACCGTTTGTCAACATTATTGTGGCTCTTCTGGAGCCCTCAATCAAGTTCACAAACCCTGATATAGTGTTAACCTTTACTTCCAGAAAGGTTAAATTTAGGAAATATTTTTTATCCTTAAGAATTGTATGTGTGGTTGCACTATCAACTAGGCACATATTTCCATCACTTTTGGGTAAAGATAAAGTCTTGATATCCATTCCCTTTCATTATAAAAATTTATATTAGATATGATTTTATGCTAAACGAAAGTGTTTATAATAGAAATACATTAAAAGATACATCAAAGCAAATATATTAAAATAGGACATTAATGCGAAATATAACAAAAGTGAAAAATAACATTTCTTCAGTTGGCTGGGGCATTTTTGTTAATCATTATCTGGCCAATAGCTTCATCTGAACTAGGAAAGAAATCCGAGATATCAAAATTAGTGTGACTTACTGGGTCATCAATGTAGTTTGTCTCAACATTTTTTCCTTTATTCTTTATGGAGACCTCATACAAATCCACTAAATGCTTTGGTGTCTGACAAGTACGTGACCAATGGCCATTCGCGCCACATCTATAATAAGTACTTTCGTTGCTCCTTTGTGGTTTAGGTTGATGACTTTTTTCTTTGTCATATGTTGAGTCATTTTTGTTCCACTTCTGGTGGTTCGGTTTATATTTCTTGAAATGGCCACCTCTCGGTTGAAAAATTTTTCTGCCAAAACCACGACCACTTTTGCCACCACGTTTATTAAATGACATAGCATTTACTTCAGGGAATGCTGTAGATCCAGTATGACGTAATTGATGATTTTTCAATAGAATTTTATTGTTTTGCTCAGCAACCAAAAGACATGATATCAACTCAGTGTATTTCTTAAATTTGTGCTCACGATATTGTTGCATCAGGATCATGTTAGAGGGATGAAATGTAGATAGTGTTTTTTCTAATATCTCCTCTTCAGTAACAGTTTGTCCACAGTACCTCAATTGAGATATAACTCTGAACATGGCTGAGTTATACTCGCTTATCGTTTTGAAATCCTGAAGTCTTAAATTCTGCCATTGGAATCGGGCCCTTGGCAATATTATTGTTCTTTGCTGATCAAACTTTTCTTTCAAATTGTTCCAAAGAGCCAATGGATCAGTTATAGTTGTATATTCGGATTTCAGGCATTTATTTAATGATGACGCAATAATATCATGGCCTTAGACTGATCCTGCATGGATGCGGTGTTTCCATTTGTTATGATGTGTCCGATGCCCATGGAATTCAAGTGAAATACAACATCATCAGCCCAATCTGAATAATTGTCTCCATTATGCAATAATGGCTCAAACATCAATCTTTCAAAATTTGCCATTATCTTTGAAAAATATTTCGTGCTGATAACGTATTATATATATGTGTTACGGGTTTGCAGGAATTAAAAGGGAGTGAAATGAGTATCAATTAGGGGTATGTAATATGGAGTGAGGTAAGGACCAGCAAGAATAATGAAATATATTTCTCTAATGAAATAAGCAAAAATGAGTCACTCAAGAAGCAAATGGGCAAGAGAAAAAATTATTCCCTTTTGATTTCACTATTAAGTTAAGCAAATGAATTGCATTCAACCAATTACTTAAATTGATAACTTAATATGATATTACAATTGAAAGTGTTATTGAGTTGTGGTCACTATTAAGTTAAGCACTTGATATTCAATTTGATGTTTACAATATGCATATGCATTTTAACATTGAATTTTAAGATTGAAATAGGGGATCTTGTAAAAAGAATGGTTGAGTTTAAAAGGGATATTGTGCACCCATTGGTTTGAAAATTAATGACAGTTAGTATAGAGAGAGTCTTTTCAGCAATGAATTTTGTCAATAATTGTCTTCGAAATTGAATGGGAGATTAATGTTTCAATGATAGCTTAGTTATATATATACACACACACACATATAGAAGGATATAATTGATTGAACGCTTTCAAAATATGAAATTGCATCGAGGACAATTGTAAAATTGAAATATTATATATGGATATCACTATTTTTCGTCGTTGTTATATTATAATTTTAAATTTTATTGTTGTTTGACTTGCCACTCGTTAGTAGAAATCCTGGCTCTGTCTATTTCCAAAAACCTTGTTAAACTGTTCTACCAAAGTACCAATTTATATGATTTTTGTTCTATAACCAAAAAGAAACAAAACCTCATGGTGTAATGAAAACGAAATTCTAATATAATTAAATTATGGAATATTATTCTTTTTTGTTTTTAACTTTCATGTAAATTAACAACAAATTATTCAACAAATAATGATCCAAGGATTCAAACAAAACCAAGTTTGATTTTTAAGTTGCGCATGTGACAACTTCATGCATTAAAAGTATAGGGTAGCACAAAATTGAACCATAGGGCATGTTTGGTATGTGACATTGTATATTATAGTATAGTATTGTATTATATAGCATTGCATTGTATAGTACTCAAAATAATGTTATATCAAAATTAAATAGTGTTTGGTATGCTCATGTATTGTATTAATTTGTTCAAAAAAGTAAAAATTTTTTTTTGCAAAAAAGATATACAAAGTGTAAATATATTTTTAGTTTATTTATGAAATTAGTTATTTAGTAATTTATCAAATAGTTGCTAATTGTTGCAAAAAATTACTTGGGATCCAATGCCCCCACTATACCTATTAGACAATTTGGATTTATGGTGGCATGTTAGGTACTAATTTGTCTAACGAAGATAGTGGACCTTTGGTGTTACCTAGTAAGGGAGGTGACTCCCTTCATCTCTTCTTTATTTTTGAAAAATAAATTTGATTTTATAATTTATCTATAAATACATCTTTATTTATTTTAAAAATTTTGAAAATTAGAAAATATTATCGGACATATAGTTTTTTATAAGAATAATTTTAACATTTTTTATTAGTGCTACACAATGTAATGACAATGTCATGAATTAGCTCTACATAATTTAATACAATGTTGAAGTATCTGAAGGTTGTACTTTGTATTAATTAATACTATGCTAAATTAGCACCAAACACATGTATTATACTATATAATACAATGTAGTAAAATAATATTATACAGTGTCACGCACCAAACATACTCTAAAATTTAAACTATGATTTGAGCAAGAAGTTGATCCGCGTTAGGTAGGTTTTGCAAGTGATACAAATACTTTTCCAAGTTTTTTCAGTGTGAAACATGCATTTATAGCAATAGTTTTCATCAACTAGTAGCAAATTAATCTCATTATAATTTTTATATTGAGTTATACCAAAAACTTAGACACCAAAATTATTCATAACATTTTTTTTAACAAAAAATTATGTCACCAAATCATACAAAGTAAAAAGCATTTAAATTAAAAGGAGTCATCGTTAATATTGTATATATTGGATATTTAACGCTATGTTAGGTCAATATGCACAAAAGAAAGACTAATGTAGAAAAGGTTCACTAGTCTATTTTTTAAGTTTGGTGAGCATGTGCAATAGTTGTATACAGAGTAATTAATCAAGTCAGTTGAATTCTCATGGGATATTCTATGAAACTAGTCTGAATTTTTTACTTTTTTTTTATTGTAATATGTAAGTTTGAGTTGGTTTATTAAATTGGTTAACTATAGAGTATACCGATGATAATGATTAATCGGCGCTAAAAAACTCATTTTAATTTTTTGAAATTGAATATCATACTGGAGAGTAAAGGCTTATGATATTAAACCCTCGTTTCCTTTCAAACATTCAACAAATTTATTTGTAGAAACAAATAAACAATTGACATTTCCGCTGGTGTTTTTGTTTTTGGTTTTTCCTCCTTGATACGAATCAAATTGTGCAGCACAGCAAATGACAAATCTTGCTACCTCAATGCACAAAACAATTAAAATTTTCACATATGTTTCTCTTGTTCTATGATGACATGATACACAGATCAATGATATTGTTTCATAATTA
Source organism: Boswellia sacra (assembly GCA_013180625.2). NCBI lineage: Eukaryota > Viridiplantae > Streptophyta > Magnoliopsida > Sapindales > Burseraceae > Boswellia > Boswellia sacra. The sequence continues at coordinate 29,783 of SNVD02012155.1, forward strand.
ACTATAAATAAAATTCATAAAACGATATATTCTTATTCCAAATGTCGAAACCTGGCGGCTAAACCTGTTGTCTCCAATCTTCCCTCGGTTGTCAGAATATGTGGGAAATGGAATTTTAAGAGGCTTAAAATTGTCGTAACCACCAATTAATAATCAAAACACATTTTTATCTCCATTTATAAATGGTGTCCATCTCAGGAATCGATTGAATGCCTCCGATTGTAACCTAACAATCCATGAGAAATAATTCAGAAGGGCATCATCACCTGTGAAGCCCAAAGAAGATCAGTGGGCCATAAAAACCCACGCAAGGAAAGAGGGTTAGGGCTTTTTTCATGTTTGGACCCATGTTAACAAATCAAGAGTAGTTTAGAGCAACTTCTGTTCGTCCCCACTTTCTTTCGCATCAGTCCCATATTTATTTTAATGGGTAATATTATGTTTACAATTAAATTCTATAATCAACTCTTTACGATCTGAGTTAATAAAAATTTACTAAAAAAGAAAAAATAAATAAATAAAAAAACGTAGATATCTAATAAGATTTTACTAACTCAGATTATAAGGAGACTTGGTTGTAAGCGGATTGTAGGCATGGTATTATTCTATTTTTATTTCTTACGATATTTTTATCCCAAAATAGCATTATTAGAAAGTATAAAAAAATCCTAAATACACATCCATATTATTTTAAAGCTCTAAACTATAATTCTCTTAAATAAATAAAATCCTAATTTGTATTTAAACAATTTTCAATATACATTTATCTTTGATTTGTATATGTTTATAAGTCAATAAGAAAGACTTTTTGATGATAATTAATTGTTTTTTAAAGTTTTGCAATAATTCATAGATATACTGATGGATCCTCGTGGATTCAAACCAGAGGCATGATCATGAAGTCTTCTTAGCTCAGTTGCAGTGTAGTACTCCACTTGAGGGGTTAAATCCAAAAGGAAGAAGATTGAAATCCACACCTTTGAGCAACAAATAAATTGAATCTTTATTGATGAAAAACGAAATCTCTATTGGTAGAAGCATGCTAACCCATTTTGATTTAGACAAATAGACTATGAAATTACATTTCTTCTCTTCGAAGAAAAGATATCACCCTCCTAAACTAATTTTGTTTGCCTACAATTTTATCCTCTTAAAATATTGAGATGGGGGCTATCCAATATGTAGGTGGGCTACAAATAGCACTACTGTTCACGAAATTATATGAAGAAAGGCCAAAGCACACTCAAGCAATATACCATATCACAAGTCATGTCGTGACACGCACCGTACAATAATAACATGTCATATGTTATTAAACTATACCATATTCGAAAAGCTTATCATCATAAAATATATTATATTATAAGACATAAAATACTAAATATAATAAAATATATATATTACATATGACATATAATAACATTCTATCTATATTATTTTATTTAAGATATAAAAGATTATGCAATTATATTAATGCATGAACGCATACAAAAGTTATGTCTTTAAATAAAACTAATAATGCATAAGATCATAGGTGTCTCTTATAAGAGATATGTGTTTGAATTTAAAACGACAAGGGGAGAGGGAGTTACACAATTATGTCTTATAGCACTTTATAAATACAACTCCTATATAAAAGTTTTTCGACGCTAACCCTGTTTCATAATTATTTGCTTATTAAAAACTTTTGCATGAACCGGATAGTCTAATTAGGAATCGTACATAACTTTCTTCATGACTGCATGCAATACATTATTGAAATCGAGGTCGTTTGTAGTTAAGTTTGTGCCTTGATTAATTTCGTTACATGTAATTAAGATGGTGTTAAAATTAATTAGTTGGCATGTCAATGTATACATGTATGTAGATTAAACTTAAACACGCATTCTAGACAAATTTTTAAAGTTTCGTCAATGACATGACGTAGATTGTAGTGTTTGTCACATATTGACATGAAAAATATTCTTCGAGAGGTGAAGAACTGATTCCATTCGTTTTGAAAGTAATTGATCAATTCAGTTTCTCAAGGGTTATTGTGTGAAACTTTTCTTAAAAGTTTTTTAATTATAAGATTTATGTGTTGGTTATTTTGTTATTAAATATATTAATGATAATCTGTGTTAAAGAGCTCATTCTTATTGCGTAAGTAATAATAAAATGTGGATAAAGGATGTGAATGCAAGAACTGAGAGTATGTGGAAGAAAAAATGAGAGAAAGAGAGAGAGAAAAAAAAGCTTTTATTAATGCTTCAAAGCATTGTAAACCGAACGACTGAAACAATGTTTGCATGCCTTTATATTGGCGACTCCATCGGACACGGCCCCTCACATTTGGCAATCATACTCTAGCTCTACAAAAACCACTCAGGTATATAATAGCTACTATTAATTGAGTCCAATGCCTCATCCACCCGATTCCACACGCATGAAAACGTGGCTTAATTAGCTTAGGTGACTTGAGTAGTGTAATATTTTGCGTGGCTTTGGCTAGTGTAGCTTGTGACTTGAGTATGGAGAGGCAATGGTTTAGTGTTATTTGATTCGTTGGAGGCTGGGGTGGAGCTTGACTAATATTGCATAACAATTATAATATTTTGAAATTGAATAGTAATAAATAGACACCGAAGGGTTTTGAAATCAACCCTCTTAGTTCTTGTACTATTATTTCCAGTGTCATTTTTTCCTTTATAATCAGAGAACCTGTGAGAATGGGAAATTTAAGAACACCGTTACCTTAAAATTGTCTTAGTTACTAAGAAATCAATCAAAACACTTTTCTTGTCCTTTTATAAACGGTATCCATATGTAGTACTTTCTCAAAGAGTATGAAATGTCTTCAATTATATCCAAAAATATAGTCGGTGAGAAACTGCTGCATTTCACGTAAACTTTTAAATCGAACTTGACAACGATTTGTTTACATTTTTTAAATTGACCCCTCAGATATGGCGTTATACAACCTTAGTTGTGTAAATTACTTGCACGAATGAATTCAACTTCTACCTATTGAAGGTAGCTAGACAATCCTTGACCTAAACCACCATATATATCATCGAGATGTCCACCATATCCGAACAAAATTAAAAAAAAAAAAATTGAAATCAATTTAATGAGAACCGCAACTGCACGGGCCGTGACAACACAGTGGATGGACAAGTCCAAAAAGCTAATCATTATTGCTTATTCACGGACTACACTACCTACCAATACTCACATTCATTCTTCTATAAATAGAGACACAGAAACCAAGGCCTCTCACATCATCCCAAAAGGTAGCCAAGAAATTAATGGAGAGCGTTCACAAGGTCTTTGCAGCTTTGGCTGTACTATTGGTGGCAGCTGCCATAGCCAGCACTGAGATCTTTCAGGTTTCCAATGCTCAATCCATATGCAACATGTCTGCTGCTGGTTTGAAGGCATGCAAGCCAGCTGTGACACCTCCAAACCCTACTCAGCCAACCGCTACCTGCTGCACCGCACTCTCGCATGCTGACATGCACTGCCTTTGCAACTATAAGAACTCCAAAGTGTTGCCATCTCTTGGAATTGATCCAAATCTCGCCATGCAGCTGCCGGAGAAGTGCAAGCTTCCTCATCCTGCCAATTGCTAGAAGCTTAGAGGCTAAAGCAAGACTGATACAATAATGAGATTGAATTTTGCATGCTCTTTGGCGCATGTGAAGTTGGCTTAACTACGTTATGCTTTGATTATTGCATGTTTATGTTTTGCGTGTCTCGTTTTTCTTCACTATGAAATTATCTTGTATTTATAATCAGCGATCATATGATCACTGATATGCATATCATATTTTGCATGCTCTTCACTCTTGTTTGCAGTCTTAATTGGTCTCTCTATGTAAATTAATTAGCTAATTAAGGCAAGATCTTGTTATTTTTATTTATATATTTATTTTCTGAAATCCAGTGAAGGAGAAACATTATTCCAATATTACTCAATAAATCGATAGTTTGTATTTTAAGTTTATATCCCAAATTTATGATTCAAAAGTGATGCAAAATTAATTTAATTTATAATTTTCATCTGGATGATGAGCCAAGATATGACAAATGCCATAGGGTTAATTAAATTTCCTCCTCAGATTCTAGTAAAAAAATGATCCTCCTTATGATATGAAAAATTAAATTACCCCCTCGTTTCCATATCTAGCGGTGTGGACTTGACTGGATGACTGGGTTTCATCTTTTTGGATGTTGCTTTAGTTGCTGGTAGCGGTGGAAATTAAGGTGGTAGCTGGCGGCTTAGGTGGACAATGAGACTGGTCCTGGTGGTGGTGGGGTTGCTACGTTGGAATAAAAATCATTTTTATTAATATTAATGTGAGGAGATCTTCTAATCTACTTTTTTTACAAAAAGTCTTAACAAATATATCTAAAAATTTATATTTAATTTTACGTCAAAAAGTTAGATTGGAAGTGATTTTTATCACACATAATTTTGAAATTAAAAGTAAAAAAAAAAAAATTTAATAATGTCAAATCATCATTCATAATGGCCATTCGAATTAGATTAAAAATTTAATTTGTGTTTAATTTTGTGTAAAAAGAATTTCTGCCTCCCTTAATTTAAATTATAATTAATTAATTTTATGAAAATCATGTAAAATTATGAACCCCTCATTTGTCGTGTGGTCAACATCAACTTAAATACCAAACACGCATTCAAGATTTAACCGGAACTAAATCTCTTCTCTAGTTTCGACAGCATAACATGTGTTATACGCTATAACAAGTACCGGGAAATTACATGCTTATGGTGGCCGCCTTCTCCATCAAATCTGTTCAACAACATAGAACAGAAACAATCTTTAAGAGAAAAAAAGGGATATGCAACACTAGGCCCCTTCCACATTTTCATTCAATGATAGTAACATGATAGACATATCAAAAAAAGAAAAAAAAAAAAAAAAGCGCGTATTCTCCCTCCCATTTACAAGCTTCTTAATCTTTATATATAAAGCAAATATATATGCGGGCTTCTGCATGTGTGATGGGTTTTCAAGTCCATTTGCATTGTCACCATCTAATGGGCCCGATGATGAAATCTTGGGGTTGGCCTCGTGCATTAATGCTGACAACCATCGATTGTGGCCCATCGTAGAACACATAATTTATGAGAGTAATGTTATTATAGCCCCACTAAATCTCTTTACAAACCCGTCATCCAAAAATAAAAAAAAAAAAACTCTAATCACAAATGTAATTTAAATAATTCTAGAAATGCTTTATTTTTCATTGTTACAATTGGTATTTTTTCCTTTTTGTAATTGGATTATATTTGGTAAGTTAAATCTCAAACCGCGATTTGGCTAAAAAATTCATGTCTTGCAATAATATTAAAAGATTTATGAGTGATTTCACATCATCGATAATGTTTGTCTTCTTTGTCAATTTCTCTTCATGGCTTTTCCTCTAATTTATTCCTTATAGATTTTGCAGAGAAAAAAAATAATCTAAGCTTGAAATAATAGATAAAGATTAACTTTTGTAAATACAATTAAAAAGATAATCAAATTGCAAAATATTTAATTGCCATGGCTACAACTGGATTTTGATTAGGGAAAATTGAGAAAATAGACAAATTTAGGGGCCTTGTTTGAAAAATGGACATGTTCTGAAATATTTTCATCCCATAGACACTTTTGTGTCTAAAAGACAAAAACACCCATGTCCTAAAATAAATTCCCAAAACCTTTGTTATTTCATATCCTTCGGACGAATTTAAAGAAAGACAGTAAAGTAAAACAAAGAACAACGAAAACCAGTAACAGCTCGAATCACTTAACTTCACTGTCCCGAAACAACCTCAACATCTGAAGCAGTAAGCAAAACGCGTAAGAACAACTTTCCTTAATCTCTCTGTAAATGGCATGAAAATTTAATGTATGTGTAGTGTTTTCGTTATTGATCGCTTTGGTAACTGACAACCGCATTATATCGCTTAAAAATGGGTTATGTATGTGAACTAAGGGTAGAGATAGTGCCGTCTGTGTGAAAAAATGCTGAAAATTGGTTGTCGGTGTGCAAAAATGGGTTTTCGCAGTCGAAGGTCGAAGAAGACGACTATCTTCGAGTGTATTCGAGTGTCGTCGAGTGTAGTCGAGTGTCGAGAAGTTTTGTCGGGACCGAAACTCGACAAGTCCGATGGTTGTTTCGAGTGTCTTGACATTGCGTGAATTCTAGGTTCGAGTGTCGCGAGTTCGAGTGCCGTCGAGGGTCTTGTGGATTGTCGAAAGTTCGTGTGTCGCGTGTCGAGAGTCGAGTGTCGGACGTGGGGAAACCGATCTGTAGATGTCTCGAACCATGCAAGTAGAGTGTTTCGAGAGTCGTCGAGATTATCGTTATCGAGCTTTCGAGTAAGCGCGTCGAGTGTCGTGTCACATATGTCGAGTGTCGAGTGTGTTTGTCGAGCCTCGTTGAGCGTTTTGGCAGAACGCTCTTTTTTTCCACTTTTGAAAGCTATTTCGTAATTATTTTTTGTCCACGGATCTTATATGATATGATATGTCTCAATCATGCAGGAAATGAAAACTTTACGCATACTCATTGCATACAATGGTTCTTGGACTGTGCAAGAGAACAGTAGTTATTTGTATGCCGGTGGGACGGGGAAGCCATTGATAATTCGTAAGTGTGCTACTTATAACGAGTGGTTGACTCTATTAGTACTAAAATGGGTTGGGATCTTCATAAGAAAAGAATGAGTTTAGAGGTTCAATTTGCTTGTAAGGGTGTTCTTCCAATGCCGATTCATATTGAGACTGACGACGATGTTTCTTTTTTCATACAACATTGTTTGGAGGACCAACAATCATATACACCGTTAGTTGTTAAAGTTGAAGATAGGGAGAAGCAAAGACAGAGGTCAGGGTCAGGATCCGATGCAATACGTAGGCGAGAAGGATCTTCTTATCCCTCTTTGTTTCGTTCAGCAAGTGGGAGCAACCAATTAAGTGAGTCTACTCCTGTTTGTGGACAACCAGAATTGAATGACGATGTTGGCGTTGAGTTTGAGCAGTGTTCAGGGCATGCAGGGCATGAGTCATTTGGGGTAGGGGTGTTATTTCAAAATGAAGAAAGAGTGCCTCCATCGATGCCATCGAGATTGGTACGTCATCTTGACAGCATTAGAGAGTTTGAGAGTCTAAGTAATATTGATGATGTTAATGATGACGATGGTCGCAATGAATATTGCGAAGATACTGATGATGGTGGTGATGATGATGCTGATGATGTTAGTGTGCATGTTGACGATGACAATAATGATTACACGGTTCATATTGAGAATGATGTTGAGGGATTGGATGATTTTGTTGTTGATGGGCACAATGTAGCCGGTTCACTTTTCGATAATGAGGGAGAACGGGAGATCTTGAATGAGGTGAACCAGGATGAGCCGTTTACCGTGCCTTCTCCAATTCACTCCACACCTACCGTGCCTCCTCCAATTCACTCCACACCTACCGTGCCTCCTCCAATTCACTCCACACCTACTCGTCCAGTATATGGACATCAGGAAGATCCGATGTCGAATAATGACAGCTCTCAGGCTAACACATTCAGGTGGATGCCGCCTATCATCCATCCACCCTCCACAGTTGGCGATGATGCCTCATCGTTTGTAGTTGACGAGATTGAGGTTGGGGTTGGACAGATGTTTAATAGCAAAACGGAGCTTCGAGAGAAGTTAGCGATGTTGGCATTAAGACGAAACTTTCAATTCAGGGTGAGGAACTCCAACGCCATAAGGTTTGAGGTTGTATGTCGTGCTGAATCTTGTAAATGGCATTTACGTATCATAAAGGTGGCCGATTCACATTTCTTCCAAGTGAAAACGTATAAGAACCACCACACGTGCTCCGGAGCCGGACTTCACCCAGTTCACAAACAGGCAACTGCACATGTCATTGGCAAACATATTAAGAGCAAATTCGTTGAGGCATCGAGAATATATCGTCCAAAGGATATTATGTCCGATGTTCAGGAGTCATTGGGTGTTAATATCACGTACAATAAGGCATGGAGGGCAAAGGAGGTAGCTTTGCAAGAACTTCACGGATCTCATGATGAATCATTCACACTACTCCCTCAGTACATGTACATGATTGAGAAAGCAAACCTGGGGACCAAAACGTCGTTAGAAACTAATGAGGATAACCATTTCAGATACTTTTTCATGAGTATGGGGGCCTCGATTGCTGGATTTGCATCGTCAATTAGGCCAGTTATTGCGGTTGATGGGTCCTTTTTAAAAGGGAAATATAGGGGTACAATGTTTTTGGCTTCTTGTATGGATGGTAATAAACAAATATACCCCTTGGCATTTGGAATTGGGCATTCTGAAAATGATGACTCCTGGAACTGGTTCATGAGACAGTTGCGTGATCATGTTGTACAAAATGTCCGAGATCTTGTCTTCATTTCTGACCGTCATCGTAGTATTGAACGTGCTGTGGTTGCAGTTTTTCCTAATGCACTGCATGGATTGTGCACTCATCATCTCAAGGGTAACTTGAAGGCAACGTTCAAGGACAAGACTTTGTTGGAATTGTACTACCGCGCTGCAAGGACATATCATTGTGCTGATTTCAACTATCATATGCGACAAATTGAATCGCATATGCCAGCAGTAGCAACTTATCTTCGAGAGATCGGAGTTGAGAAATGGGCACGTTCACAGTTTCATGGTCGGCGGTATAACATAATGATAACAAATATAGCTGAGTCGATGAACAGCTGTTTGCGACACCATCGATTCCTCCCGGCGACGTCGTTAGCTGATTATTTTCGGGCCAACTTGTAGAAATGGTTCTATGAGCGTCGACAGCTATTTGCTAACTCAGAATCACATCTCTCACCCTGGGAAAACAAGTTGATGGAGGAGCGTTTAAAAGAAGGAGATCGTATGAGGGTTAGTGGTATATCTCTTACTATGTATGAGGTTAGAGGCAACGACCGTGTTTGCATAGTTGACATGCACGCGCGTACATGCACGTGTCGGGTGTTTGATCTTGACCAGCTTTCGTGTGCACATGTATTAGCGGTATGCAAACGTATGAATCTCCTTACGTGCCATGATTACTGTGCCCATTGGTATACCACTGAAACATTGTTACATGCATATGCTCTCCCAATAGTTCCTGTTAGAGTTAGTGAGGATTGGGTGGTTCCTGAGGAGGTTTGTGTTGACCCAGGTATGGCAACCCAAGAGGGGGGGTGAATTGGGTTTTTATTTATCAAAACGGATTTAGAAAACTTTTCTTGAAAGATCAAAATTATATAACTCTTTCTTTGAGAATAAGGTGAAGAAGATGAAATTAGAATTGATCAAAGATGCAATCAAAAGAATAATAATGATGAACAATCACAAGTGCAAGTAAATGTAAAGAGGAAAGGGATAGAGAGAGTGCAAACTCAATTTACGTGGTTCGGCAAACCTTGCCTACGTCCACGGGCTCCTAGCTCCACGAGCTAAGCTTTCCACTAAGTTGTAGAAATCTTTACAACTTGCTTGATGAACAACCTCACCAAGACTTTTTCTTCCAACTCTTGATAACACCACACCAAGAGTTCTTCTTGATGAACAACCTCACCAAGGCAACTTCCTTCAACCCTTGATAACACCACACCAAGAGTTCTTCTTGATGAACAACCTCACCAAGGAAATATTTCTCTCAAGGATAACTTTTATCCTTTACAATAAGATCTCACTCTCACCACAATACAAGAACAAAGATAATTGTTTATAACAAAATACAACTCTCCTCAAAAAGTAGATAAAAAATATAAAAGCTCTCTAAAAATTATATTTCCCTTATTTGTGGCTTGATGGATGTTCTTGAATAAATGGGAGAAGGGCTCCTTTTATAGGCAAATAGGATGAACTTAATCAAGTGAAGACACCAACTCCAAATTTTCTGCCCACCATAAAAACCGTAATCTTGTCTTCCATTTTTGTCAATGTTCTATTTGAAATTTGAAAATCTGCAAAACATAAAAGATTTTCACATTTGAATAAGCTTTCCAACGCATTAAGAATCAAGTCATTTGGATATCTGTAGCTCAAGATATGGCCAAAACACCATTCGGTCCTCATGTGACTTGATTTTTCTTTCTTGTGTCAGTCCACCAAATTGAATGATAATTCTGTCAGCCTTCCGTTTGAAATTTGAATTTCTTCAAAACATAAAAGATCTGCATATTTGAATAAGCTTTCCAAAACATTAAGAATCAAAGTATTTGGATATCTCTATCTTAAGATATGGCCAAAACACCATTCGGTGCTCATGTGAGTTGATTTTTCTTCTCTGTGTCAGTCCACCGAATTGCATATCAATTATGTCAGCCTTCTGTTTGAAATTTGAATTTTTCAAAACATATGAAATGTTCTTCATTAAGTCATCTTTCCAATGCCATAAGAATCAAGTCATTTTGATTTTTCTAGCTCAAGATATGTCCAAAGGAGTATTCCGGTGCTCATGTCAGCTGCTTCCATTTGTCTTTCAACTTGCATGATGATTTGGACAACCTTGCACTTGAAATTTGAATTTCATTAAAACATATGAAATGTTATAAATTGAGTAAGCTTTTCAAAGGCTCAAGAATCACGTCATTTGGATATTTGTAGAGATATATATGACCAATTAATTGAACATTGCTCATGTGTCACATTCCTTGAGTCAATCCTTGTTCTTAAACTTTGGTGCCTTTAACATGTAGTCTTCTCCTTAGCTTCAACACTTCATTTTAATAAGCCTCTTCTTGATTTTAAAATTATTTCAATGATTTTACTCTTGCACATAAATAAACATGTTAGTAAATCTCAATTAATCAATGTGTATTGTTATCATCAAAATTATCATGTAGCCTTAGGGCTAACAGTTTGCAGTAGAGTGGTTCTCCCGCCAATCATGAGGAGACCAGCCGGTCGTCCTCGGAGGAATCGAATCCCTTCTGTCGGTGAGTCTAGCTCCTCTCGATCTTGCGGTCATTATGGAAGTTCTGGGCACAATCGTCAAACGAAACCCAGTTTCGCTGCATGATAGGGGATGATGTATACCAAATGTGTATACCAAATGTTGATGTTTGCAACATTGTCTCTTTTTTTTATAACAAATCCTAAGCTTTTGAAATTAATATATTTTCGGTGTTGGATTTTGTCACTGTAAAGCAATATTATTGTATTAAACACATCTTTATGGGCGTTGTTGTTAAACTAAATAATCTTACCTGACGTCCAACCGAAAAATCATTTGGAATATGATTCGAAATCTCGAAGAAACAAGTGTTCTGTCCAATCGTTCGATGCCATTCGACGGACAAAACTCGACGCTCAACATATATTAGCTTAAAAAAAATGAAAACGAATGTTCGGCCAAAACGCTCGATGACACTCGACGGTAAAACTCGATGCTCGATCTACACGACACACAATCCCTCGAAGCTCGATCATATTGAACACGAACACGCGAAGCTCGATCAACACGTCACACGAACACTCGAAGCGCGACCAACAGGTCACACGAACACTCGAAGCGCGACCAACAGGTCACACGAGCACTCGAAGCGCGACCAACAGGTCACACAAACACTCGAAGCGCGATCAACAGGTCAGACAAACACTCGAAGCGCGGTCATGACGTCACACGAACACTCGAAGCTCCAGCACACGTCAGACAAACACTCGAAGATCGAGCGTACACGTCACACGAACACTCGAAGCGCGATGAGCATGTAACACGAACCTCGACTCTCGACCCGGAATGTGTATAACCCTCTTGGACCCAGAACATGTAACACGAACCTCGACCCTCGACCCTCGACTCTCGAAGACTGACACGCGAGAGCTCGAACTTTAGGGTTTAAAGTTCCCTCGACCGTGACTTCCCGCTTCACTGCCATTTGGTCCTACACACCGTTTCAACTCTCCAAATGCACAGAAATGCACAGACAACGGTTGCGAGGCAAACAGACACGACACGACAATCATCTCAACTCCCGGCGACCGCAGCACCGATCGGCATTAAGGTACGGCGTTTAAGGTTGCTTTAGACATTATTTTTCGGCCATGCATGTTGTTTTTTGATCTGTTGCATACAGTTTCATAGTTTTTTGATATGGGGAACGATCGGGCTAAATCGGCTGGCACCGCGAGGCGCCGTCGCGGGGGCCATTATAGGATTGAAATTTGGGGTTTTGTGGTTTTTTTTTTCTACAGTTCAGTGGATTTAGGGTTGTTTAATGATGTTTACGCCGTTTATGCTTATATATGTGGGCGGAAAATGTATTGTATGTGGTTGGTTTCGGCATTGTCGTTGCCGAAAATTTATCGAGACACGATTATTGTATGTGGTAGTGACACTCGAAACTCGACAAACGAGTGTTGTCGAGTTTTGTCGAGTGTTGTCGAGACACGTCGAGATTTATCGAGACGTATCGAGTGTCGTCGTGTTATGTCGAGTCTTGTCGAGTTTGTCAGGATTCGTCGAGATTTATCGAGCGTTTAGGCAGAATGCATGCTTTGTGGCTGTTTTTGGCTGTTTTTTTTTTGCCTTTTTGTTTCATATTGAACTATAATGGACTTCTTTTTGCCAATTTGAAGCAAATAGCTGGTGAATATAGACTGTCCTTCATACTTAAGACACCGGATACGGATACGGAGCACTACAATGCCGTGGTCACAAACATGGCAGGTTCAGACTGTATACAATGGATCCGGGCGAGCTTCAGTGCGAGGCAGAAGGAGATGTTTCGGGTAACATGTTTCGGATTCCTCCTAGACATCCGTCGGCTCTCCTTTCCGTCTCAGTTGGCACACCACGTGCTTCAGTGGGAGGTTAACACCGTGGGGTACGACCGGGAGATGTGGTTCCTTATTGAAGGTAAAAAAATGGTTTGCATGTACAATGTTGTTACAAAGTCATAGTTTTACACGTATGATTTTTTTAGTTATTTAACTGTACCATCGTTGTCATCTTATGTAATTTTTTTTCCTTATTTCCAGGACGACTCATTCATTTTTCTGCGCACGAGTTCGGTTTGATAACCGGCTTACGATTTGCTTCCACGGTGCCACCAATATCGAAGATGTTGCATCCGTGCCGATTGTTGGATACATACTTCGATGGCATCGACTTGGATCTCAACACTTTGTATCCCAGACTTAAGAAATTGAATGTGTCTCGTATGCCAGACGAGGATGTCGTGAAGCTAGGCGTGTACTACGTGCTTGAGCGTTTTTTCATGGCCTGGGATAGACGCCGACACGTGTGCAGGACATGGTTGAATTTTGTGGACAGACTGGATGAATTTAATACGTATCCATGGGGTTTGTTGTCCTACGAAAAGACATTGAGCTCGATGAAGAGGGCTTTGGTTGGGAGGTTAGAAAATTACAAGAGGCGAGCCCAAGTGAAGACGAGCCAGGTGGAGCGATATAACTTGGAGGGGTGCCCGTACGCCTTTCAGGTACATTCTACTATCCATGAGTGCGACCGTGTTGATTTCTGTTTGATGTAATTTTAGTCCATGTAACTAACTAACTTGTTCGATGTAATTAAGGTTTGGTTCTACGAGGCCGTGCCTTACTTCGGCACAAATTTTGGTACAGTGCCGCAGGAATACGCGGCGAGGCTACCACGGTTGTTGAAGTGGGAGACAGTTAAGACCCCGTCCCAGAACACAACCTACACTGATATACTGAGGGTTAGGAGGCGGGTTAGTGCGAATCCTCTGTTACATCGAATTGTCTTGTTGTTTGTTCACCGTACACTGAGAACTGTTTCGCGTGAAATTAATATATGTTGACGCAGGCTAGGCCGCTCGTCGTTTTAGAGCCGTCCAATCTGGAGCAGTAGACGGAGTGGTATGCATGGCTCGATGAAGTAGTTGGCATCCGTAGAGGTGCACATGTGGCTTGGACAACAGCTGTGGATGCGCCTTTACTGGCGACGGAGAGCATTGAGCCACTTCCTCCTGAGGCTCCTGCAGCTCCACCTCCGGAGGGGCCACTTCCTCCTAAGGCTCCTACAGCTCCACCTCCGGAGGGACCAGCAGGTCCACTTCCTGAGGGCCCATCAGGTCCACATCCAGAGGGTCCAGCAGGACCCCCCCTAAGGGACCAGGACCAGCAGCTCCACCTCCAGAGGGTCCACCAGCACCACCTCCGGAGGGTCCACCAGCACCACCTCCGGAGGGACCGCCAGCTCCACCTCCGGAGGGACCGCCAGCTCCACCTCCTGAGCTCTCATCCGCTTCACCTCCTACTGGCACCAGTTCCCCTGTTGAGCTGGATGTGGTTGCAGCAACAGACACGGACAGTCCTGACATGGACGTAGGGCCTGTCAGTCCACCGCTGGAGCCTTTAAGTCCACTGTCGGAGCCGTTCCATAGTTTCGAACATCCAGGAGCATCAACGACGGCGTCGGGTCGGCAGGTAAGTAATGCCAGTCGGCATTAATATTCTTGTACGTATACATTTGCTGTTGTATTGGTTAATGAAGACTCTTGTACAATTCTCATGCAGGTGCCGCCAAGACTGGACGACTTCCAGAGCACAGTTTTGCGTGAACTTGCTCTGTTACAGGCGGAGAATATGGAAATGCGTGAGGAGATAGCTCTTCTTCGCAAGGCCGTTCTGGACCTCGGTGCCAACTTCGAAAACGATGACACGGTACGTTCCAATATTTACATATCGGAATTTGACTAGTTCTACACACGCTTAAGCTGATGGCTATGTTTGGCTGATTTCAGGATTCAGATGCTGATTCCGACGAAGGTCTAGGTGATGAAGGTGAAGGTCCGCCGCCCGTAGAACCTGATTCCGTTGACAGGATTGTTCCTGCAGCCGATGCTCCCCGCCAGCCTTAGTTTCAGGCCGGGGTCGCCACCTCCTTCCAGCAAAGCATAAGCGGAGCCCCTTTGTCAGTCCACCAGGTAGGAAGAGGCCAAGGGTTCAGCAGCAGGAGGAAGCCGCAGACCAGCAGCAGCCACAGTCCGAGGCCCCTTTACAGTCCGAGGCACCTATTGCTCAGCCGGAAGACAATCGATCTTAGTAGCCATCAGCAGATGTAGGAACTGGTCTAATCTTGTGCCCTTCGGTTTCACTTTTCGACCCGCATGCCCCGATAGCAGAAGTTGACATGAAGGGATTCCACGCGTGGCTGGCGGACGACACCAGAACTGATCGCGCTGAGTTAGCAGTCTTCAGCGCAAATCGTAAGTTCTTCACGACGCTGATCAGGCCATCAGAATGGCTTGAAGCTGAGGTACTTTCATATCATATCCGGCTGTCGAATATTGCTATATACAATTGGATTCGTTATTGATAGCAATTGTTGTTTTCAGCACATAGACAGCTACTTGTGGGTTCTACGATGCAGAGCTCGCGCCATGACCAGACCTGGTGTACAGAAGTCTGCTTTCCTCGACACCACTTTTTGGGTACATAAATCGTAGACATCTTACATTAACAATTTGTCACTTGTAATTTTTGATTCCTTCAATGCGCTAACTGAACTCATGAACTTGCAGTTGAAATTGAAGTCGTTGTGGGCGCTATACTCGGAAAGACTGGACGACATTACCTGGGCAAATGAGGAGGACATGGTCCAGTATGTCCTGGGACAGGTGCCCCTCGCTGGAACACCATGGGTCGACGTTGACAGGGTGAGAACATTTATATTCACTGAGTTAGTATGTGCCATCTTATTTAAAATGTTGTGATTGATTTCCATTTCTATGTTGTCAATTCGTTTTCAGCTTTATCTCCCAGTTCACCTCACCGATGATCATTGGGTGGCAGGTGAGGTGCATTTGAATCGCTGTCAGATTTTCATATACGACTCATCTATTGGGCATACTTCTACGGACATAGTCATGCAGACAGTCCGGTGCCTCGCTGAGCTACTACCCCGTATGGTGTCAATGGAGGTTTACGGTATTCCTGACTATTCCACAACCCCATATGACATTATGCGAATCGAGAACGTGGAGCAGGTGCCACAGCAGGAGCCTGGGGGAGGGGCATACGGCGTGTACTGTTTGAAGTACATCGAGTTCCTAGTAGGGGGCGTTCCACTGACCGAGATTAAGGCATTCGAGGATGACGAATGCCGGGAGAGAATGGCATTACATCTTTGGCTCAGCCGCGAAAACCCACAACAGGCGGCCCCGCCCATCCTGGTGCCCTACGACATCGAGGCGTTGTTGCCTAGATATCCTGTGCCTGAGGCGCTGTTGCCTCAGCTGGTAGTGCCTGCTGATGCTGCAGCTGCTGATGTTACAGCCACTACCGGACTACTGATGATGTGTCAGGAGATGTTATGACCATTATTGCCCATGACGACGTTGATTCAGCGGAGGTGAAGTAGCAGCCGAGCACGTTGGGACCATGAGATCACCTATTTTTTTGTATATATTATTGTATAGTACATGTCTTTTATAGTAGCACATGGTTACGATGTATAGTTGTACGAAAACTTGTAAATACACAATATTCTATAGTGACATTATTTAATAGGCTAATCACGCATACCTCCCCTGGGCTTTAGCTTAATTTCATTCGTAAACACTGCTTACCATTTTCCATTATACGATACCCCTTACTTTTTTGAAATTAATCATCGAAATCCCTTCCGTCAGTTTTACCGTTAATTGTATGAAAATAAATGTAATGAATATGGAAAAAAAAATAAACCCATCCAATTAGTTCTGCTGACCAGTCTCACGAGAGCTGTTCACAGAACCCAAGTGCTCTTCGCTGCCTCCCCTGCATTGCGCACGCTGATAGCAAGAGTTCAGTTGAGTTGAGTTGAGTTGATGCAAAAAGAAGTTTAACATAGCAAACCCAACCACTGGTTGCCACAACAAGCTTGAGATGAGATCGATGACGATCAGAAGCCCGAGTCTTTTTAGATAGGGATAAAGAGAGTGCAAACTCAATTTACGTGGTTCGGCAAACCTTGCCTACGTCCACGGGCTCCTAGCTCCAAGCTAGGCTTTCCACTAAGTTGTAAAAATCTTTACAACTTGCTTGATGAACAACAACACCAAGACTTTTTCTTCAACTCTTGACAACACTACACCAAGAGTTCTTCTTGATGAACAACCTCACCGAGGTAACTTTCTTCAACTCTTCATAACACCACACCAAGAGTTCTCTCAAGGATAACTTTTATCCTTTACAAAGAGATCTCACTCTTACCATAATACAAGAACGAAGAAAATTTTTACAACAAAAGTACAGCTCTATTCAAAGAGTAGATAAAGAATATAAAAGTTCTGTAGACTTGATATTTCTCTTGTTTTTTGCTTGATAGTTGCCTCTCTTGCTCTGTTTGAATGCATGGGAGAAGGGCTCCTTTTATAGGCAATTTGATTGAACTTAATCAAGTGAAGACACCAACTCCAAATTTTCTGCCCACCATAAAAAACGTAATCTTGTCTGCCACTTTTTTCAATGTTCTGTTTGAAATTTGAAAATCTGCAAGAACCAAGTCATTTGGATATTTGTAGCTCAAGATATGGCCAAAACACCATTCGGCGCTCATGTGAATTGATTTTTCTTCCATGTGTCAGTCCACCGACTTGCATGTGTATTATGTCGGCCTTCCGTTTCAAATTTGAATTTCTTCAAAGAATATGAAATGTGATCCATTGAATCATCTTTCCAATGCCACAAGAATCAAGTCATTTGGATATCTCTAGCTCAAGATATGGACAACACATCATTCGGTACTCATATGAGTTGATTTTTCTTCTCTGTGTCAGTCCACCAAATTGCATGTCAATTATGTCGGCCTTCCATTTGAAATTTGAATTTCTTCTAAACATATAAAATGTGCCCCATTAAGTCCTTTTTTCAATGCCACAATAATCAAGTCATTTTTATATTTCTATCTCAAGATATGTCCGAAAGAGTATTCGGTGCTCATGTCAGCTGCTTCCGTTTGTCTTTCAAATTGCATAATAATTTGGACAACCTTACACTTGAAATTTGAATTTCTTTAAAACATATGAAATGTTATAAATTGAGTAAAATTTCCAAAGGGTCAAGAATCACTTCATTTAGACATCTGTAGAAAATTATATAACCAATTGATTGAACATTACTCATGTGACGCATTCCTTGAATCAAACCTTGTTCTTAAACTTTTGTGCCTTTAACATGTAGTATTCTCCTTTGGCTTCAACACTTCATTTTAGTAAGCCCCATCTTGATTTTACAATTATTTCAATAATCTTATTCTTGCACATAAATATAATCTCAATGAATCAATGTGTATTGTTATCATCAAAATTATCATGTAGCCTTAAGGCTAACAATCTCCCCTTGCTTCAGAGGTTATGGAAGGCGCAATGGAGAGCGAACGAGGAAATCTGTTCGTGGATGCATTGTTAGTCAAGATCTGTCTGTATTGAACTTGGTTATAGTTAAGAAAGATGAGAACGATCTACCTGGGTTGACAGACAGTGGAAACCCAAGGATGAGCGGTCCAAAGAGGGCATCCCAGATTAGGAAGCTTTTTAGCCTCTCAAAGGAGGATGATGTTCAGAAGTATGTGAACACCTACCACAGAACATTCACAACAATATATGGCAAGAAAGTTAGGGGTACCGTATGATATCACTTAACGGCAAAACTGACGGAAGGGGTACCCATGATGAATTTCGAAAAAGTCAGGGCTACCGTATGATGAAAAGTAACAAACAGTGTTTCCGAATGAAATTAAGTCAAAACCTTGGGGGGGTCTTTTGATAGTACATACATGTTTCTCGTGTTTTCTGGTCCAACAACCATTGTATACAATGAGTATGTGTAAACTTTCTATTTCCTGCATGATTGAGACATATCATATCATATAAGTTCCGTGGATAAAAAATAATTACGAAATTGCTTGCAAAAGTCCAAAAAATAAGTGTTCTGCCAAAACGCTCGACGACACTCGACACTCGACACTCGACACAAACACTCGACACTTGACGCACGACCTCAAAAGCTCGACAAAATAGTGTCACGACTCTCGAAACACTCGACATGCATGGTTCGAGACATCTACAGGTCTGTTCCCTCGCGTCTGACACTCGACTCTCGACACGCGACACACGAACTTTCGACAATCCACAAGACCCTCGACGGCACTCGAACTCGCGATACTCGAACCTAGAATTGACGCAATGTCAAGACACTCGAAACAACCATCGGACTTGTCGAGATTCGATCCCGACAGAACTTCTCGACACTCGACTACACTCGACGACACTCGAATACACTCGAAGACACTCGAAGATAGTCGTCTTCTTCGACCTTCGACTGCGAAAACCCATTTTTGCACACCGACAGCCAATTTCCAGCATTTTTTCACACAGACGGCACTATCTCTACCCTTAGTTCATATACATAACCCATTTTTAAGGTATATAATTCGATCTGTTACTGATTTCTTTGTTCTTTATTTTGCTTTACTGTCTTTCTTCAAATTCGGCCTAAGGATATGGAATAACAAAGGTTTTGGGAATTTATTTTAGGACAGGGGTATTTTTGTCTTTTAGACACAAAAGTGTCTATGGGATGAAAATATTTTAGAACATGTCCATTTTTCAAACAAGACCCCTAAATTTATCTATTTTCTCAATTTTCCCTTTTGATTAGTTGCCGTCGATAGTACACAATTAGGTTTTTGATTAATTGCCATTGTCATAACCTGCAACCAAAATAAAAACTACATTTCATAAATTTCAAAAACCCCACGCAAACATAATAAATACTAAGATAAGGACAAGGAAAGACAATATTGATAGAATTAATATACTGTTAATTAGATAAGAAACATTAATAGTAAGATAGTTAAAAGGGTGTTTTTGGAATTATTTGGAATATAATTATAACTTCAATATTTTTTAATAATTGTTTAAAAAAAGGCTTAGAAAGATACTTAATGGCGCTTAAATAACATAATTATGCTTGTCCACACGTTAATAATTCTAACAGATATTTTTGAAACTACCTACAAGTAAAATATTAAAATATTATAATTTATATTAAAGCAATATTACATTTATAATTCATTAATAATTAATATTTCTTACCGTCTAAGTTAGCACTATATTAGATAAAAATAAATGAGATTAAATTATATAACACAGTAATTATCCATCTACTAATATTTTGTTAATTTAGGTTATATAAAAAGTTAGTTATATATAAATTATAGATGTGACATTAGTTTTTAGAGTAACCTTAGGATGCAAACAATTATTAGCCCAATAATTAATAATTTGGTAGAAGAAAAATTATTACAATTGATAATACATCAACGACTTTCTTTATCTTTCTCTATTAAAGGATTATTAGAGTATAACCAAGATAAAATATATTTCAAGATATCCTTGTGAAAATTGGATATTATTTGACTTCTTTTGGTTTGGGTAAGCTTAAGTAGTGTTTTCATTAGATATAATTTTTTTATTTTTAATTATTTTATTTATATGTTCTTTTAATTTTAGTAATATATTTATTTAATTTATAGATCTCTTTTTACTGTTAGCTCCAATAATAATTAGTAGAAAATGTGATTTATTTTCCTTTTTTTAAACTTATATACTTGTGATCGTAAGTTTACCATTTTTTAAATTTGTTTATTCATTTTAAGAATATAAGTAGTATTATAATATTATTGCATAATAAAATAAATTTACTATTTAATCATTTGAGTGCACAGTAACAAACTATGTAGACTATGTAGTATCACTAGTGTTTTGTTTCTTTTAAGAACCGTTTATAGACTAGGTTAGTGAAAGTGGAGATCTACTATTATAATAGGTCCTAGGTCTTGTAAATCAAAGAGGGCATTGAGAATTGTAACTTAAATTGTCCATAGTTGCAGATTTTATAACAGAACTATGTAAAATCTATTTTGTTGATTTACTTTATAGTTTCCTGTTATATTCCGTATATTAGATCTAACAATTTCCTATAGTAGATTTTACTAATCTTACTTCGTAAGAAAAGATATCAATTTTTGAAATGAAGAGTTTCGTTAAAATGTAATGAAATTCATGAAATTTGTTGACGTTTCCCTTCTTCACTTCTATCAACTTAATCTTTCTCTACAAAAATTCAGGCTGTTCATTAGTTTTAGTAATCTTGATGCTAGAGATCATCCTCTCTCATTGATAATTGATAAGATTGGCAGTAAAGAATAGGGTAATAGAGTTTGATTTCGATTTCGTAACAGGGAGTGATATTGTGTACACTTTGCCTCAAACATTCTTTTCAGCGGATCGTATGGAGGGATAAGGCTATCTGATCCCTGCTTTAGGTTGGGGCAGCCTAGCGTTTTAGACTATAAGATTCCATTCTTTTAAGAAGCTAGTTTTGGGTCGAGTTTTTATAGACGAATAGATTGTTCAAAAGCTTGCTAGTGGAAGCCCTTTGTGTAATGCCCATTGGGCTTCAATAGACATAAGCCCAGCCCAACCCAAAATTTTTTAACAAAAACAAAACAGTGGGGAGAGAAAGAAATGGGAAAAAGAGAGGGGGTCTTTTTCATCTACCCTTGTCCTGTTGATTGACAGTCACTGATCCTTGACCATTGGTTGCAACTGTTTTGCAGTGAATTACCAGCCCCATAATATGTGGTTGAAGCTTGTTCCGTATTCTTTCCATCCATGTATACCTTGTCACTGGATTGTTCACGGATCTTCCAAATCAAAGCTTAAAGGCTGACAACTTCCTACGCATTTTTTGACCAAAATCTGGTGAGTTACCGATCGATCCATACATTAAATTGAAGCTTGTTTTATGTTCTTTCTAATCATACCTCTCTTGTTGTATATTGATACATGAATTTTACAAATCACAAAAAATAAGTGTTCAATCACTATTGATCTTTTTCCGAAGACACTTCCGGTGAACGTTTCTGGCCATCAAACAATTGTTGGAACATTCTTTAGTCAAAATGGAGCTTAAATTCAGTAAGTTGATTATATTTCAAAATTTTTATATTTTAGTGAATTTAAATATTTAGTTTTCCATATGATTTAAATTATTAGTTAAAGTTATTGATTGAATTGCTAATAGTTTTTTATAGAAATATTAGGTATTAATAAGAATAAAGGATGATTGATTATGAGATTTTGAAATACAAGGGTGTGTGAAGTATTGATTTTTAAATATAAAAGATATTTATGGGTTGTGTAATATGTTTATGGATAAAAGATTTTCAATATTCTTATTAGATTGAAATTTTACAATTTTCCATAAATTTAGTCCCTGAATTGAATATTTAGCAAAAGCAAATTTTTTGGATGCAAATTATTAAGTTAAAGTTTGAGTTTGAAATAATCGTTGCTTTGTCTTGCTTAGAGATGAGAGGAAAGTAAATTAAGGTGAAATTAAATAATTTATGAATATTGATATATTGCTAATGGGAATAATTATGACAATTATGTTGTTAAGGATTTCATATAAAGTTAGTTTTAAAAATTAAGAATGATTAAGTTTTTATGCTACAAATGTCACATTAAGTGAAAAATTTTTAGGTTAATTATATATGTTATACTTCTAGTATTTTGTTATTTTCTTTTGAAATATATATGCATATATGGAAAAGTTTGTTTTTTTTTTTAAGAAATATGGGAATGGTGATTGGTTTTATGCTTATAATAATGGGAAAAAATTTTGGAGAAAAGATTTGGGAATTTGTATTGGATTTCTACAGGGGTGAAACTTTAAAAATTTGAAACTATCCGACAGTAGGGGGTGAATTGCAAATTCTGAAAACTATTCTAGAATTTGCAGGCACCTGAATGTGAAATTCTGGAATTTTTGGATATTCAATAATTTTCAGTAAAATCATGATTTTTAAGATTTTAGAAGTCTTTGAAATTTTGAATATTGAAGTATTTTATATCTAAAGTGCTTAATCTATGTCGATGAGTTTTATGGTTGAATAGTGAGTAAGTTCCAAATATTGAAGTGTTAAGAGAAAGGTTAAAAGCTTTACATGCTATATGTTTGTACTATGAGTATTTAGCTTTATTATATTGTATATCTAAAAAGCAAATCTTTATAATGTATTTTATTAGTGGATAAAAGTGTTATATGGAAAGTAAGAGATTTTGGAATAAAAGGCAAATCTATAGTTATTATGAGTTGAAAAAGAATATTATTTTCTCTTATGAGTTTTAAATTCAGATTTTATGTTTAAATGTTTCTACTTGATTTCAAGAGAAATGTTTCATCATATTAGAGCAATGATGTTAATCATGAGATTTATAACAACTCTAGTATTTTGTTTAAAAGTTTCTTAAAGTATTTGAAAATGCTCTTTTAGATGTTTATTATAGATTTCAAAGAAGATTCAAATATTTTCATCTTCAATTTGCATAAATTCTTTTGAGTTTGATAGAATTACATAAAAAGCAAAAGCTTAGCATATGAAGCAATTTTTAAATGAATTCAATTTTCAACAAAGATATATAAGAAAGTTCAGTTATATTACACTAAACTAGTACCCAGATATTCAGATAGTTATTCAAATCACTTAGACAGTGATACAGATAAATGCCTTAAAGGCCCATTCAAACACACATCGAGGCTTTGGGCCAGCTCTATGCATGTGTATGACCAATTTAATAGGCATGTGTGATGTTAGATCTCATTAGATACGGATAGTTCTGCCTATGTGATGTTAGATCTCACCAGGTATAAGAAGATATAAATAGCTCTACTTGCGTGATGCAGATCTCACGAGGTATGAGGAGACTTAGATAGATCTACCTGTGCGATGTTAGATCTTGGCAGGGACGATTAGACAACTTCAGGGTACTTGTTTAGTATAATCCAGAATTATTTTAAATATGTTCATATGATTTTGTTTGAGAAAGAAGCATTATTTACAAAAGTTATTTCAAAGATTTTTTTTTTTTTTACAAAAATTAAGTTTCAAAGAAAACTTGAGTGACGGTTTTAGCAATAACATCATGAGTTTTATTCTATGAGATTGAGAAAAGATACATTTTTTTTAACTGTTTTTAAAAGTATAGAATCAAGCTGAGGTATTTGAAGATTATTAATCAAAAGTTTATTTGATTTGAAATTTTATGAGAAGTTTGATGATACTTTCAATAAGTATGATAGATTTTTCCAAGTACAAATATGAGATGAGATTTTCTAGTCAGTAATGCATTATATGATTTTACTATAAGCAAGTCATATGATTTATGATTGATTTAGAAAACATAATCAATAAGCATCTGAGTATATGGTTTCTAGATGTTTGATAAACAACATTTTTCATAAGCTAGAAAAGAAAATATATAGCTTTCCAAAATGAAAAGAATGTGATTTAAAAGTTTTATATTGTTTGATTTTTGGCATTTATTTATATGTTTATTTCATAGACTAGATTGATGTACAGTGATACTTTTTATGCGAAGTACGGGATTAGATAAGCGTTTTAAGTAAAGGTCAATGTGTGATTTGCTTACATAATTTAAGAATATTATGTTATCTTGGTAAGTAAGTTAAGGATTTCTATGAAGCATTTTCTTTATAATGAGTTAAGAAATTATGTAGTTATTTCGTAAGAATGAAGTTTATAAACAAAGTTTTAAAAGAAAGAGTAGTTTAAATGTTTTTCAATAAAGAAAAAGTATACTAATTCCTTGAAAAGTGATTAAATGTTAAAATATTTTGAAAAAAAGTTTTATTTAAGAAATGAGTTTTGTAAAGAAAAGGAATAAGTAATTTTATTTTATAGAATTATATCGGCTTACTGATATTTCAACTAACTCTTTTCCTATCCTTTTCTCATCAGGTACTACAAGTTTGGTATTAAGTTATCGCTGATGCTAAAGAAGGCCATACAATGTATAACTAGAGTTCATGCATTAAAAGCATTTTAATCTATTTATTTATTTATCTTTGTATAAATTTCTAAATTTTTAAGCATATTGAACATGAGTTGTATTTATTGTTGACATGTTGTGGTTGTCAGGACAAAGTCCTAAAACGAGTTGAATTTAGAAATTATTTTTAGGAGTTGTAAAAGAATTTGTGTGTTTTGGCAAGGGGTACAGTCCAAAATATAGGGAAAATTCTACCGGATTTTTATGAAAATTTTTCAGAGTATTTTTAGGTATTTATATAAAAGACCTAAACTAGAAATAATTTTTTTGTAAATGTTTTTATCAGCACAGCAGAAGCGTATTGAGTCAGTTATTTGAAAGGTTGTTGTCTTAATAAATAGCTTTAGACATGATTTGCACGTGTAACCACGGGCGGGTTGTCACTTTGCTTGAGGATTTGTGTTTTATTTACTGCCAGGGTTTGAAGCAATTCTATGTCTCCAAAGCTCTCAAACTCAAGTGCATAAGTGTTTATGAAACCTCAGATGAGCTCGAATATCTTCAAATGTCAGTTCCAAGTCTTCAAAAGTTTACCCTGTATTAAAAAATGGAAGGTAAGACCAAGAGTTTTTGACTTGGCAGGGTGTCCACATTTGCAAATACTAAACTTAGAGGTGTAAAATTTATAGATCGCTGAGAGTTTCATCACTTTATATCGAATTTCCCCATGCGTGAAGAACTGTTAGTGCGCTGTGACCTCCTTGAAAGGATTACAATTTCGCGTAATCAGCTTAAGAATTTAAAACTTCGTAGCTTTAGGCATTTGAAGGCATTTGAGGTTGATACTCCGAATCCACTTTCTTTTATTTTCTATCCTAAATCACTACCCACTTTTTTCTCCATGAATTCTTCATGTCCCTGGAAAGTTTGGTCAACTTTGGTTGAATTGGACAATGCTTCGTGTTGTCATCTAAGGGATTTTCTTGGAGCATCCGAGAAAATTGAAGTTCTAACCTTGACTGTGAAAGAGGCCATGGTAGGTTCATGAGTTCTTTTGAAGTGTCCATTATTATTATCTTTAAATTAATCATCCTCATTTGTTTTCTTTTTCTTTTGCGTTTTGATTTATGAATAGCTCATTTAATTTGAAAGAATTTCGAGAGAGTTTCAAATCACTCTCAACTTGTGATGTTAAGGAACTAGACCTGCGTGTAGAAGTGCCACCCTCACAATACAAGATTTTGTTGGATGGCGTTCTCTGCGTTTGTTATCCCAAGACTTTAATCTGCAGGGGATCCTCTAACATCTGGGAATGTCTCACACAAACTCGTGCTGGTAAGCAAATCTTTTGGTCTGGTATTGAGTCTGTAATAGTGATAAAATCATGTTTGACTTTATTAATAACTTTTGCACTTCTGAAAATGTTACACTGCCTTTACACTGAACTGAAGAACAGAGAGGTGAGCAGCTGCTGCAATTCTCGATATATCAAATGTTGGTGGCATTACTTGATAGATATGCAGATTGGGGTTACTTTCAATATGATGAGTCGAAATTGCTTTCGGTAGATAATTTGAAGAAGCTACTTAATACGGATTATTTATGAATGCATTGTCTAACCTTCCGAGAGGATGCATGCGGTTTTGTCTCGACCGGTGTTAATTTTTCTGTCTTGTGATAAAAGTTACGATTTATATTTTGTTTTTGTCTTTGGAAGGTACCAAACCCTTAGAAATGTTCATAATTAATTTTTTTGTTAATTTTTTTTTTCTACCTATTACAAAACTCTAGTTTCATATAAGGGAGTATTTCATAAAGATTCAAAAAAAAAAAAACATATTGCATATGGAAATGGATGTGATTGTTGAAGAGATACGTACTTAGATTTAAATTAGTAATAGTGGTTAAACATTATAAGAATATGATTAATGGTCAATTACTAATTTTTTCTTTTTGTTCAATTATACAAATTTGGGAACAATATTACATCCATAGCAACTAAAATTATTTGTCACTAATGATAGATGAAAGTTTTGGCGCCTGATCGTCTCATAGACTAGGCATAATCTAAAATGTTTTGGTGCCTGATCTAATAGACAAGGTACAATCTAAATTTTTCCATTACCTATCTCTGTATCTGTAAAAACAAATATTTTTGTAACTAAACATTATTTTTCCAAACGCTAGGGGATTGTTCATAAACTGTTTAATTAGATGATGATGCTTGGAGAAGGAAGAAATAAGAGAGCCCTATAGAGAATGTGATAAAAAATAAGAAATAAGAGAGCTAGGGATGTCAAAATCCCGGGGCCAGGCCGGGGACCTCAATCCCCGGCCCCGGCCCCGGCATGTCATTTAACCACCCGGCCCTGGAAAATTCCTTGAAAATTCTGGAGCTGGGGCCGGGCCGGGTAATAATATTCTGGGTCCAATTACCCGGGATGCTCCTCGGATTTTCTTATTCTATTTTTAATTTTTAAAAAACTGTACTTATATATTTATTTTTGCAAGCTTTTATTGATTCGCTAGGCGTAGCCTAGTGGTGTAGCACTCTTGGAACATGCATGTGGTACTAGGTTCAAACCATCTGATTTGCTTCATTTATTTTGCCAAGTGATTTATCTACTTTATATATAAATTTATTTCATTTGTAACCACGTTTAGTGGCATAGCTTGGTGGTTGATGGCCTTACCTTGGGTGTCTCACGTCCCATGTTCGAGTGGCCTGGTTTCCTTTGTTTTTTTTTTTTTATATTTGAATGAGTTAAGTTGGGCTGAGCTCACATAATAATGGATAATGGTTTAAATGAATTAAGTTGGGCTAGGCTCACATAGTAATGGATGATAGTATATTATTTGAATTAGAATTGGCTAGACTTAATTTGAATTAACTTGAATTGGGCTCAAAATGTATATATCTATTTATTCCGAGCTGGGGGCATTCGCCATGATTCCTCACCCTGTCCCCAACCAAACTCCCTGGAAATCTGGGCAATTCCCCGACAAGACCGGGCCATGGATCTGGGTACTCGGCCCCGGTCGGGTAATTTTGACATCCCTAAAGAGAGTTCTACGAAGAACATGGCCAACAATCAATAAGAGTCTAACTACAACGAATAGAATATCGTCAATGCATAAGGATACTATATTACATAGAATAAAAGATTGAAAAATCGTCAAAAACCTCTTTTTTTATTTTCTATTTCAATTTATGGATTATTATACGATGATTTTTTCACTTTCCACATGTAGAAATACAAATAGATACATAGAAATAGACACAAATAGACTATAACGACATCTTGTATGTTAATTCTTATAAGTTTATATTATTTTGTTGCATTAAATGGGATATGTTAAATATTTTTTTGTCATTTGCAATAAATTAATAATTGAAATTCATTTAAATATGAAAAAAAATACTTGTTCAATTACATTGAGCTCAACAAGTCAAGGTTGTTTAGTTCTTAGTGATTAAAAAAAAAAGCTTATTTTTTTATTACTTTATTTTGAATGGTTAAATTCAACTCATATCATTTTGAAATTACAATATATAAAAAACAATACCGCAATTTCAAATGGATCTTTGGAAAGAAAAAGATTTATGATTTAAGAAAAGAAGTAAATGAAATGTATATGTAAAACCATGAGATATACTTTAACACATGTACTTTTTAGTCAGTTTAATTTAAAACATTCTTTTAATTTTAATTTTAATGAAGTTAGGGCTTAAAAGAGAGATTTAGAGAGGTTTAAATAATATCACTCTAATTAATGCTGTATAATAATAATAAAATTAACCCAATATAAACCAAAACTAGCATGAAATAACGAAAATAACCCAACAAATAATTGAACTGTACAACCCACAGTATATTCATTCATTTATTTATTTTATTTAAGTTATTTGTATAAGCTTTTAAGCTGACTTAAGCATTGAAAGATTTTCATTAAGAAATTTTCCACCTTGAACTCCAAAAGCACATTTCTTGAGATTAAGCTTCATATGATATTGTCGAAGGACACTGAAGGTTACTTTCAAATCCTTAACCACCCTTGCTGATTTGGTGAGTTTATCATCTACGTAAACTTCCATATTCCTTCCATTCTTTCACTTAAAAAGCTTGTTAACCACACTGTAATACGTTGTTCTAGTATTCTTTTAAGACAATAAGAGATTACCTTATAACAATATATAGCCTTTGGCCCCTAACAAAAGATGCCTTCTCTTCACCTGCTCGATACATCTCTATCAAATTGTATCCTGAGAAAGCATCCACGACGCTTATCAATTCATGCCCAAGGTTAGCATCTACAAGCTGGTTAATCCTTAGTAATAGAAAATTGTCCTTGTACAAACCCGATTTAAATTTGTAAAATCAAGACGCATTTCACTTCCTATCAGCGTCCATGACGAGTATTGGATTAGTCAACCAACTTGGGTAGTTGGCTTCTTTGATAAATCGGAATTGGAGGAGTTTTATGTGGTATTTAATTCCACCTCTTCCAAGTTTCCTTTGATATTATAGTTTATAGTTATAAATGTAATTTACAAGAAAGTATAATAAAATAAATCACATAAGATAGATATAGTATAAAAATGTGTTTGTTTGTTTTTTTAAGTTTTATTTTTTAAAATCTTAAAAAAATATGTAGTTGATTTTAAATTTTTTTAAATTTTAAAAATGATATAGAATTAATATTAATTTAAATATATTTAAAAATATATATTTTTAAAAAATAAAATTTTAAAAATATAAATAAATAAAGTCTAAAATTTTGATGGACAAAAACACCAATATAGCGATTAAACAAAAACATGGTAAGTACAATGGTGAGGACAGGTATAATAAAATGAACTGTATAAGACAGATGCAGCGATTAAATAAACTTGATAATGACGATAGAGCAATAAAGTGAGCTTTGACAGGTCGGATAGAGTAATAAATAAGCTTGATAAGACAGATAAAAAAAGGTGTAAAAAAAAACCCTTAATAAGACAAGACAGCGTAGCAAAACTCGTAAACAGAGAAATGGCGACTTCAAATGACTGAAGGAAGGAAAGAAAACACAACATAATTTATAGGAAAAATTGAAAAAATAGGTATTATTAAAGGACTTAAGTGAAATATAGATACATCTTGAAAAAATTTTATATCATAGATACTTTCATAAAAAAATGATTAAAATGCCTTTAATAATTCAATTTAAAAAAGAAAGAAGAAAGGAACGAAACAACAATCGTCCAAGACACTTCTTCCTTCCTGCACTGTCCGAAACACTCTTTAACAGCATCGGTTTCATTTCATCTCATTATTTAATCGTAGAGTTGAAGTTGAGTAACAAGGTAAGTCAAACTCTCCTTAATCTCTTTCTAAATGACGTAAGAATGTTGAAGTAGGTTGTAATATTTTTGTTATTTATTGTTTTGATAGCTGTCAACCACATTATGTAGCTTAAAATAGGAACATATATGTGAACTAAGCTTAGAGATAGTGCGATTTTTGTCAAAATTTGCTGAAAATTGTAACTCGTTGAGAAAATTTGGTATCGCAGTCGACGGGGAAGAAGACGCGATTTGGAGTATCGAGTGTCAGGTTAGTGTGTCGAGTGGAGTGTCAAACTTGTCGATTGTCGGATGTAAATTTTGTCGAGATTGTCTGTCAAGTTAGTGTGTCGAGCATCGAGCGTCGAGCATGTTTCGTCGATAGATGTTGAGCGTTTGGGCAGAGATGTCATTTTTTGACCTTTTTAAGCAATTTCGTAATGATTTATTTGCCCACGGACCTTATATGATATGTCTCTATCATGCAGAAAATGGAAACTTTATGCATACTTATTTTATACAATGGTTCTTGGACTATGTAAGAGAATGGTGGTTATTTGTACACCGGTGGGACGGAAAAGCCATTGATAATTCGTAGGTGTGCTACCTATAATGAGTTGGTTGACTTTATTAATACTGAAATGGGTTGGGATCTTTGTAAGCATAACATTAGTTTAGAGGTTCAATTTGCTTTTAAGGGTGTTCCACCAATGCTGACTCCTGTTGACACTGACAAAAATGTTCGTTTTTTTATACAACATTGTTTAGAGGACCAACAGTCATATACACCATTAATTGTCAAAGTTGAAGATAGGGAGAAGCAAAGACAGAAGTCAGGACCTGATGTAGTACAAAGGCGACAAAGATCTTCTCATCCATCTTTGTTTCGCTCAGCAAGTGGAAGCAACCAATTAAGTAAGTCTACTTCTGTTTGTGCACAACCACAATTGAACGATGACGTTGGCATTGAGTTTGAGCAGTATTCAAGGCATGCAGGGCATGATTCAGTTGGAGTGTTAGTTGAAAATGAAGAAGGGGTGCCCCCATCGATGCCATTGAGATTAGTACGTCATCTCAATAGCATTAGAGGGTTTGAGAGTTTAGGTAATATTGATGTTAATAATACCAGTGATGATGTTAATGATGATGATGGTGGTGATGAAGATTATGATGATGGTAGTGATGATGTTAATGAGCATGGTGATGATGAGAATGATGATTGCACTATTTCATTGAGAATGATGTCGAGGGTTTGAATGATTTTATTGTTGATGGGCAGGATGTAGATGGTTCACATTTAAATGATGATGAACAGACGAAGATCTTCAATGATATGAGTCAGGATGTGCCGTTTATCATTCCTTCTCCAATTCACTCCGCACCTACTCCTCCACTATATGGACATCAACAAGATCTGATGTCGAATAATGAGCCTAGAATGGATGCAAATCCTATATATGAAGAAGCTAATTTGGGCTCTGAAAATGACAACCGTCGGGTTAACACATTTAGGTGGATGCCGCCTATTGTACATTCATCAATCGCAGATGGTGATGATGCTTTATCATTTGTAGTTGATGGGATTGAGATTGCGTTTGGACAGATGTTTAACAGCAAAACAGAGCTTTGTGAGAAGTTATCAAATTTGGCATTAAGACGCAACTTTCAATTCAAAGTGAGAAACTCCAACGCAGCAAGGTTTGAGGTTTTCTGCCATGCTGAATTGTGTAAATGGCATTTACGTGCCACAAAAGTAGCCGATTCACATATCTTCCAAGTAAAAAAGTATAAGAACCATCACACATGCTCCAGAGCCGGACTTTACCCAAATCACAAACAGGCAACTGCACATGTTATAGGCAAACATATTAAAAGCAAAGTCGTTGAGGCATCAAGAATTTATCGTCCAAAGGATATTATGTTTGATGTTTAAGATTCATTGGTTGTTACTATCACATACAACAAGGCATGGAGGGCAAAGGAGGTAGCTTTGCAAGAACTTTACAGATCTTATGAGGAATCATTCACACTACTCCCCCAGTACATGTACATGTACATGATTGAGAAAGCAAACCCGGGGACCAAAACGACTTTAGAAACCGATGACAACAACCATTTTAGATACTTTTTCATGAGTATGGGGGTCTCTATTGCTAGATTTGCATTATCAATAAGGCCAATTATCGCAGTCAATGGATCTTTTTTGAAAGGAAAATATAGAGGTACAATGTTTTTGGCTTCTTGTATGGATGAAAATAAACAAATATACCCATTGGCATTTGGAGTTCGACATTCTGAAAATGATGATTCATGGAACTGGTTCATGAGATTGTTGATCATATTGTACAAAATATTCGAGATCTTGTTTTCATTTCTAATCGCCATTGTAGCATTGGACAAGCTGTTGTTGATAGGTGTCTATTTATGTATTACTTTCATATCAATTTGTCCATGTTTCTTTGCTATATTCCTTGGTATTTTTATGGTTTTGTGTGGTTTTGATGTTTGTAGGAGTTTTGGAGCAACTTGCACAAAAATGGAGTAAAACCCTTCATTTTCACCTCTGCTAGTCAACCATCTTCTCGGATTTAATTGTATTGATATACAATGAACCCGATGACATATTATATACCGTTGGAAAGCTCTCGAAGTCTATTTTCTGGAGAAATTTACGGTTTATAAATCCATTCAGTGTACCAAAAGTTGTAATCAAAACAGTGTGAGAAGTATAGAAATGTAATTCCACAAATCACTGTAGCATGTATAATACGGGACACTGTAGCAGGTTACTGTAGCAGAGTATTTAAACACATTTTAGGGTTTTATTTTGATAACTTGAAGAGGGGAGAACGTGGTGGAGGCTGCAGCTCTGGAATTCTTTCATCTCCTGGAGTTCTTGAAGGAGAAAGGAAGCTTGGAAAGAGGAAGAACTACAATCCAAAGAGAATTACATCAAATTTGCTAAGTTTTTCCCTTCCCTTTCATTTTCTGGAATGTCTCCATGTTGTATTGTATTTACCACGTTCTTAAACATGTGTAGCTGAATCTGAATTGGTTGAGGGTGATTTCAAAGCCCCTGATATGGTTTTTGTAAGTTGATTGTGCAAGAAGTTGTTATCCAATTCTCTAATTGAAGTTGCTTGTATTTTCCTATATCTAATGCTTATGATTGCTTGCTGGATTGTATTTCCAATGGCCAACTGAATATAATCTGGTTGTTGTCTATTGCTAGACTAGAAATCTTGATCCGTAATTGTCTTGAATTTCTAATCCTTAGTAGCAAAATTGTGATCAGAGATTGCAATTGGAGAATACAACCTAAGTTAAATAATCCGAGCTTGTGTGTTTATTGCTTAGATCAACCTATCTTTCTTATCGTAATGCATCCATTGAATTAAATTTAGAGAGCTTGTTCTAGGTTGTTTAATGGATAGAGATTAAATAAAGAGCCTGTTTTATTTAACAACAAAGTAAGGAAAGATTGGGATAACAGAGCTTGTTGTTATCTACGGTTGATAATTTCAATGGTGTAATTGGATGACAATTCTACAATTAATTCGCAAATCCATATCTTGTGGTAGAGAAGGATCCCTTAACCAGGTTTCTCTCATTGATTTTTCAATCTATTTAAATTTGCATTGTGTTATTCTTTACTTGCATTAATATTTCATCTAGTTAATCAATCAACAAAACCCCCCTCATTTAGTTTATTGTTGCTTTCGAATAACAAATTCAATTAGAATCAATCCTCGTGGGAACGATATCTTACTCATCACTTTATTACTTGTGCGACTAGTATACTTGCTAGTTTCGAACGCATCAAGTTTTTGGCGCCGTTGCCGGGGATTGATTTTCTAATCAATTTGTTATTCTGTTTTTACTATTGATTCTTGATTGTTATTTCCCGATTGTTTGTGTTTAGGCTTTTATGTCTGAGGGAGAAGCGGATCAACGACTTAAGAGAATTAAGGAGTTTCTCCAATCCTCGAATTTAAGGCTAAATCGATCAATTTCAACTCCACCTCCAGAATTTGACCTTGCACGACATACTCCCCTCCCATCTTCTTGCAGTTCAATCAAATCTGAATCGGAAGCAATGGCGATGGAAAACGAT
Organism: Boswellia sacra; assembly: GCA_013180625.2. NCBI lineage: Eukaryota > Viridiplantae > Streptophyta > Magnoliopsida > Sapindales > Burseraceae > Boswellia > Boswellia sacra. The sequence continues at coordinate 64,093 of SNVD02012155.1, forward strand.
CAGACTCTTAAGGAGTTAGCGGCTCCAATTATTGATCAACAACCGCTATGCATAAGCACCAATTTTGAGATAGATTTTGAACTTAAATCTGGACTGATTCATCTCTTGCCTACATTTCATGGTTTTGCAGGAGAGGATCCGAACAAACACCTCAAAGAATTTCATGTGGTATGCTCAAGTATGAAGCCAACCAGCGTTTCTGAAGAGCAAATTAAATTGAGAGCTTTCCCATTCTCATTAGCAGATTCGGCAAAAGATTGGTTATACTACCTACCACCAGGTATCATTACCACTTGGAATGAGATGAGTAAACTCTTTTTGGAGAAATACTTTCCAGCCTCGAAAGTTACAAATATTAGAAAAGATATTAGTGGTATTCGACAACACAATGGAGAATCACTTCATGAATATTGGTAGAGATTTAAGAGGTTATGTGCTAGCTGTCCAAACCACCAAATTAGTGATAGACTCCTACCCATGGAAAGGAGTATCATTGATGCTGCTAGTGGTGGAGCACTAGTTAATAAAACACCGAACGTGGCAGATTTGCAAAATCAAAGAAGGAGGAACAAGAACAGGAAATCCTGGAAACTTTTCGTAAGATCGAGGTGAATATACCACTTCTGGATGCTATCAAGCAAGTACCTCGTTATGCAAAATTTCTGAAGGAGTTATGCACCAACAAGAGAAAGTTGAAAGGAAATGAGAAGGTAAGTGTGGGAGAAAATGTTTCAGCTGTATTGCAAAGAAAAATTCCTCCGAAATGCAAAGATCCAGGTACGTTCACCATTCATGCACCATTGGTAATACCAAGTTTGAAAGAGCTATGTTAGATTTAGGAGCATCTATTAATGTCATGCCATATTCTATTTATGCTTCTTTGAATCTTGGACCCCTTGCGAAACTGGTATTATCATTCAACTTGCTGATCGTTCTAATGCATATCCCAAGGGAGTTGTGGAAGATGTGCTTGTGCAGGTGAATCAATTGGTTTTTCCAGCAGACTTCTATGTTCTGAAAATGGAGGATGAGACATCTCCCAATCCAACACCGATTCTTTTGGGGAGGCCATTCTTGAAAACTGCCCGAACGAAGATTGATGTTCATGATGGCACTCTCACCATGGAGTTTGATGGCGAGGTGATTCGTTTCAATATTTTTGAGGCAATGAGGTACCCTAGTGACTTGCATTCTGTTTTTGCAGTCGATGTTATTGATTCTTTGGCACAACAACTTTTTGAGTTAACTCGCAAGGATGCATTGGAAGTAGCCATTAGTGAGCACATAGGGGCAGAAAATTCCAGAGAATCGAGGAAGTTGATACAAGTGTCTAATGAAATGGAGGAAGTTGTGACAAGCTTAGATGAGACCATCGCAATAACCATAAATAGGTATGATGTTTCGTACATTCAATTTCCTTTATCTAATGAGAAAATTCTTCCTTCTGTGATGACAGCCCCTGCCTTGGAGCTTAAGCTTCTTCTAGATCATTTGAGGCATGGATTCTTGAGTGAGAATGATCATTTGCCAATTATAATAGAAATGGGCCTTGCACGAATACAAGAAGAGAAACTCGTCCGAATACTTATAGACCACAAAACAGCTATTGGATGGACGATTGCTAACATCCAAGGCCCAGCCATATGCATGCACCAATTCTTGCTGAAAAAAGGATCCAAGCCCACTAGAGAAGCACAGCGGAGATTAGACCCTGCCATGATGGAACCAACGTCGGGCTGAGGACGTTAAACCAAGCGCTTATTGGGAGGCAACCCAATGTTTTTGAAAAATAAATAAAAGAAAAGAAAAGAAAAATAAAATATGGTAATAATGATCAATTTTTGTGTCTCGAGGAGATTCCTTTCGTAGACCATCAAATTGACTAGGTTTTATCTCTCTTTGCCATCTGTCTTATTTGTTTTT
>SNVD02012157.1:0-64227 GCA_013180625.2 Boswellia sacra
TTCTAAATGAATTTGTTATTTTCCAGCAATAATAAACTAAACAGGGGGGGTTTTGTTGATTGATTAACTAAACTTAATACGAAAGCAAATGAAGAATAACGCAAAGCAAAGTTAAATGGAGTGAAACATCAATGAGAGACACTTGGTTAAGAGTTCATTCTCTGCCACAAGATATGAATTTGTGAATTAACATAGAATTGTAATCCAATTACAGCATTGAAGTTATCAAACGTAGATAACAACAAGCTCTGTTATCCCAATCTTTCCTTACTTTGTTGTTAAATAAAACAAGCTCTTTATTTAATCTCTATCCATTAAACAACCTAGAACAATCTCTCTGAGTTTAATTCAATGGAAGCATTACGATGAGAAAGATAGGTTGATCTAAGCAATAATCACACAAGTTCGGATTATTTAACCTAGGTTGTATTTTCCAATTGCAATATCTGATCACAATTTTGCTACTAATGATTGGAAATTCATGACAATTACGGATCAAGATTTCTAATCTAGCAATAGACAACAACAGCTTATATTCAGTTGGCCATTCCAAATATAATCAGTAAGCAATCATAACCATTAGATATGGGAAAATACAAGCAACTTCAATTAGAGAATTGGATAACAATTTCTTACACAATCAACTCACAAAATCCATATCAAGGGCTTTGAAATCACCCTCAACCAATTCAAATTTAGTTACATATATTCAATCAGAATAACAAATACAATATAGAGAAATTCCAGAATTGAAAAGGAAAGAAAGAACTTAGCAAATTCTTTGAAAATCTTCTTTGTAGATGAATCTTCTTGGAATTGTAGTTCCTCCTCTTTCAAAATCTTCTTTCTCCTTTAAGAACTCCAAGGGATGAGAGAAATCCTGAAATGCAGCCTCCTCCCACGTTTTCCCCCCTTCAAGTTATGAAAATAAAACCCTAAAATGTGTTTAAATACTCTGCTACAGTAACCTGCTACAGTGTCCCGTATTATACATGCTACAGTGATTTGTGGAATTACATTTCTATACTTCCACACTGTTTTGATTACAACTTTTGGTACACTGAATGGATTTATAAACCGTAAATTTCTCCAGAAAATAGACTTCGAGAGCTTTCCAACGGTATATAATCTGTCGTCGTGGGGTTGGTGGGGGAGGGGGGGGGGGGGGGGGGGGGGGGGGGGGGGGGGGGGGGGGGGGGTGGGGGGTGGTGGGGGGGGGGGGGGGGGGGGGGGGGGGTGGGTTTCCATTGTATATCATACAATTAAATCCGAGAGATGGTTGACTAGCAGAGGTGAAAATGAAGGGTTTTACTCCATTTTTGTGCAAGTTGCTCCAAAACTCCTACAAACATCAAAACCACACAAAAACATAAAAATACCAAGGAATTTAGCAAAGAAACATGGACGAATTGATATGAAAATGATATATAAATAGACACTTATCAAATTCCCCCACACTTAGACTTTGCTATTCCTCGAGCAACTACGACAATGTGAAATAAAACTAAACCGAAACAGAATCAACAAAAAATTAAAACACACAAATGCTTCATCTTGCAAATATGCCTCAAAGATTGTACTTAATTATAACCCAAGGAAAACTTCAAAATATGCACTTGATCAAGAATTTTATCTCAAAGATTAGTTTCGCTTCACTTCAATTCCTCAAGTGTGTGTGTGTAGAGCCATTCTCACCTAATCACTTGTAACCCGGATGAGTTTATGCATAAAAATGATTCATATTTAATATTGAAGATGTGTGTATAAATGAACTCCATAGGCCTGCTTTTCAAGTCACTCTCCACTAATGTATACATGCACAACACCAAGGATCAAGTAGGACTTTATTAAGCTTGTAACGTTTGGCTTGGGTGAAGGTATGATAAAGGATAATCATTTGGCTCAAATCACCCACAAACATATAAATCATTCAAGACTATGTACAGCTCAACCCTATAACACAACTTTATTTCAATTCACCAAGTTACTCCCCCAAACTTATTTAGAACACTCAATCTTTTTTTTTTTTTTTTGTAGAAAACAAAAGAAAACTACAACCCCACACTTTGTTGTTTCATTCTTTTTAAGAACACTTAAGGGTATAGATCTCTTATTCTTCTTCTTTTGTTCTCTTTTTTTTCTTCTTTTTTCTTCTTTTTTTTTTTTTACACTTCCCCTTCCCCACACTTAAACAATACATTGTCCCCAATGTGTAAGTATGTTGACAATAAGTACAAATTGGCTTTTTTCTTTTTTTCTTATTTTTCTTTTCAAACATAATGGAACTCACTTGCATTGCTCATGACGCATTCCAACCTCCTCTAACTTCCCAAAACCATAACATAGCTCAAAATTTAATTGTGAATGATCTACATGCTCATAGGTAAGGGATAAACTGTTTGGAAGAAATTCATTTGAGGTTAGGAAATCTTTTAGTGAGTTAACAAAGAAAAAAGGCTTACAGAGGCTCAAAGGGGTAACTAGGGATCAATTTCAGTCAAGGTTGGCTATTAAGGCTCAAACGGTCCAAAGATAGCCTAAATCATTTCCCCAATGTTGCACAGTCTAGGATTTCGCCTCGAGTGACCATTAAACAAGTTCTAGAATTTATTGAAATCTGAAGAAACATTTAAATTACATAAATTTTCTCTAAGTGAACAAATAACTCAGTGATAATAGCTCAATGCTCAATGTTGCGGAAGGAATAAAAAGCAAAGCGAAAACCAATAAACATTTCAAGCACACAGATCCATGCATCATTTATCATTTTCCAAGAGTTATTCTTAATTCAATCATTATCTTATCATCGACCCACAAAATGCAAGAAAAGAGGTACGTGGCGTTGTTACACCTGAGTCAAGATTGTATATTTCAACAATCCTTAGGACCAGTAGCCCGCAGACTTAAGGTTTCCAGCCTATATACCTTTATTATGAAAGAACAAAACAAGAAACAAGACACTTCAAACAACATGAAATAAACAAACTACAGATTTATTGAGAGAGAATGCGTTTCAAGAGTTAAGGAAACCCCATATTCTGCCATTCTCAGATTTTTCCACAATGTTTTTTTTTCCGAATCGAAACTGAAATAGACAAAAACACACAACAACTCTAAATTGCAAAAAACTAAACTTACTCATAAAATAACAAAGTCCAACAAGCCAGCAAACAAAAACAAGTCAGTTAGAATGGGTCTAAAAATTTAGAAGTTAGCCTCCTTATTCAGCCATTATGGATTGAAGAGATCCAGAATGCGTTTCAAGAGGAACTAAACTTTTTAAGCCACCACTCTAAAAGCCATGATTAGAAAATATTACCTGGGGTGAAAGAAATAACCTAAAAAAGCTCAAAAGAAATAACATGAAAACTCTCAAATAAACAAAATAAAAAGAAAGCAAACAAAAACAAAGCAAACCAGCAGATAGAGATTACAAATGGAGCGTTAAATCCAGTTTACGCCTCTTATTACCTTCTCCAAACCAATCTATCCGAGATATTGTTGGATCAGGCGAATAGACGAATGCTTGTAATTTGTCAATTAACTCCCCTGCAGTTGAAGCTGTAACCAGGATTTGCCTCGCCGACTGTGAGATGAAGTTTTTTTCTACTGCTTGATCAAGAAAAGACAACAAACCATCAAAAAAATTATTGACATTTAACAAACCAATGGGTTTCCGATGGATGTTTAGCTGTGCCCAAGAGGTGATTTGAAATATCTCCTCTAATGTACCATAACCACCCGGCAAAGCTATAAATGCATCAGATTTAATGACCATATGTGCAATACGCTCATGCATACTAGAAACCTGTAACTCTTCCCCGATGGTGTTGCCTACGATATCTCGTACAGCTAATGGTTTAGGGATAATGCCGAGAACTTTGCTCCCTCCTAGGGATGCAGCTGTTGACACACACCCCATTAACCCAAGACTACCCCCTCCATAAATCAAATTAATACCCCTCGCAGCTAATGTCCTACCAAGATCAAGAGCTGCTGTTGTAAACTCTCCATCTTTACCAAATTGCGATCCACAAAATACGCATATATTTTGGAATCGCCGAATTGGTGTTTTCTCCATTTCTAAAAGTGCTCTAAACTTGTGTAAGACAATGATGTACGTTAGGTATTATGCGATTCAAGTGCAAGACAGGTTATAAAATGACATTTGAGAATATGCAAAATGGATATATACACACGTAAAACTCTCAAATTTGACACATGGGGACATAATTTCGGTGGGGGTTGCTCGATGCAGATTTATCGCCCCAAAATTTGAAAAAATGAGATATGCTTTCGGCGAGGTTTGACAAAACCTACACACTTGTCTCCCACGTGAAGCATGGAAAATGGAGATACACTTTCGGCGGGGGTTGACAAAACCCCCACACTTGTCTCCCACGTGAAGCATAAAAAATAGAGATACACTTTCGGTGGAGGTTGACAAAACCTCCACACTTGTCTCCCACGTGTACTTATGCCATAGGGTAGTCATATGGTTTGTCAAAAAGAAAACTTGAAATTAAAACAAACAAAATCAACAAACAACAACAACACAAAAACAACATTGATAATCAGATCAAACGAAACAAGAAAGAAATAAAATTCGACAACAACAACACACATTCAAATATACAAGTAGTTGTGATTGTGGCTCACATCTTCCTCTGGTTTTACGTCCAGTAACGGCTGAAACGCCTTCTATGAGTCGGGGATTTGCTTCCCATCCAGTTTTCTTATAAACTGGCAAACAGGGTCGTTTTTAGTCAGATTCCCTAGACTATAACACTGCAATTCATCACGAAATTGTGTCCATAGATTAAGCAATTCACGCTGAACAAGTCCACAAGAATGTGACTCGAGAGTTAACAAAACATTATCCAGCGACTCATTACTCAAACCATTCTTAATAAATGAAAGTTTATCTTCTCTATTCCTGGACACAAAACCTAATGAACGACAAGTCTGGTTACAATTCCATCTAGCACATTTATAACATACTTGTAACCTTTTCGCTCTTCGCCTCTTGGCGTAGTAGCTCTTTCCTAGACCAGGCATGTATTTTGCGAGATTAATGTCCGGCTCACCGGACAATCTCACCTTGGCTTCGATAAGCCATCGGATATCAGCAGGCACATTTAGGAGCATCAATGCCCAAAGTCTAGTCATCCGTACTTTATAAATTTTAAACACAGCATTTTGAGGAAGTGAAGGGAAATATTTACGAAGGTTCGATAGAAAGATATCAGCATCCATTGAAGAGAAGAAAAGGAGAGATATTACCGATAATGCGATTGAGTTTGTTCTTCTCCCAGATATGCACGTTTCAAACTTCGAGCAATGACTTCAGCTCTCGTTTGGATGTTTCCTCAGCTGCTTATTTTATTTTTCTTTTCTTTTTTTTATTTATTTTTCAAAAACATTGGGTTGCCTCCCAATAAGCGCTTGGTTTAACGTCCTCAGCCCGACGTTGGTTCCATCATGGCAGGGTCCAATCTCTGCTGTGCTTCTCTAGTGGGCTTGGATCCTTTTTCCAACAAGAATTGGTGCATGCATATGGCTGGCCTTGGATGTTAGCAATCGTCCACCCAATAGCTGTTTTGTGGTTTGTAAGTATTCGGACGAGTTTCTCTTCTTGTATTCGTGCAAGGCCCATTTCTATTATAATTGGTAAAGGATCATTCTCACTCAAGAATCCATGCCTCAAATGATCTGGAAGAAGCTTAAGCTCCAAGGTAGGGGCTTTCATCACAGAAGGAAAGAATTTTCTTCTCATTAGATAAAGGCAATTCAATGTACGAAACATCATACCTGTTTGTGGTGATAGTTATAGTCTCATCCAAGCTTGCCACAACTTCCTCCACTTCTTTAGACACATGTATCAACTTTCCTGGTTCTTTGAAACTTTCTGTCCTTATGTGTTCACTAATGGCTACTTTTAATTCATCTTTGCGAGTTAACTCAAAAAATTGTTGTGCCAAAGAATCAATGACATCAACTGCAAAGACAGAATGTAAGTCAGTAGAGTATCTCATTGCCTCAAAAATATTGAAGCGAATCACCTCGCCATCAAATTCCATGGTGAGAGTGCCATCATGAACATCAATCTTGGTTCGGGCAGTTTTCAAGAATGGCCTCCCTAAAAGAATTGGTGTTGGATTGGGAGACGTTTCATCCTCCATTTCCAGAACATAAAAGTCTGCTGGAAAAACCAATTGATTCACCTGCACAAGCACATCTTCCACAACTCCCTTGGGATATGCATTAGAACGATCAGCAAGTTGAATTACAATACCAGTTTCCACAAGGGGTCCAAGATTCAAAGAAGCATAAATAGAATATGGCATGACATTAATAGATGCTCCTAAATCTAACATAGCTCTTTCAAACTTGGTATTGCCAATGGTGCATGGAATGGTGAACGTACCTGGATCTTTGCATTTCGGAGGAATTTTTCTTTGCAATACAGCTGAAACATTTTCCCCCACACTTACCTTCTCATTTCCTTTCAACTTCCTCTTGTTGGTGCATAACTCTTTGAGAAATTTTGCATAACGAGGCACTTGCTTGATAGCATCCAGAAGTGGTATGTTTACCTCGATCTTGCGAAAAGTTTCCAGGATTTCTTGTTCTTGTTCCTCCTTCCTTGATTTTGCAAATCTGCTGGGAAATGGTGGAGGGGTAACATATGAATGAATGGAAGTTTTAGGATTTACCTTAGAAGTGGATGTTTTGTTCATGGTAGAAGTGGTATCATCCCCTTCATCAATTTGTGATTTCTTTGGTGGAATCTCTAATTGCTTTCCACTTCTCAAAGTTACAGCACTAGCATTCTCTCTTGGATTGATCACTGGCTGAGATGGTAATTTTCCTGAGCTTTGACTCTCAAATTTGCTCATGTTAGTGGCCAATTGTCCCATTTGATTTTCCAGGTTTTGGATACTTGCCCTAGTTTCCTGCTGAAATTGCATTGTGTTAGTGGCAAGTGCTTTAACAATATCCTCGAGAGACGTACCTGAATTTTGTGGAGCTGGTTGTGGTGCTGGTTGTGGTTGTGCTTGAAATGGTTGCTGCACCCTTGGTTGATTGAAACCTGGTGGTCGATTTGGTATGGCATTTGGGGCAATTGGTTGATGATTTCCATATCTTAAATTAGGGTGATCTCTCCATCCAGCATTGTAAGTATTGGAGAAAGGGTCATACCTTTGCCTTGGTTGTCCTGGAAATCCACCCATGGCATTGGCTTGTTCTGTATCTCCTTCTTGCAAAGTTGGACACATGTCGGTTGGATGGTCCATGGCAGAACATACTCCACATGCATAAGATTGCTGCATATGTCCTACAGCCATTTTTTTTACAAAAGAGGTAAGTTCACAAAGTTGTTGTTCAATGTTTGAAGTACTTATCTCATTTACTCTTTTTGGTAGTTGTGGCTCAAATTGACTGCTGAATTGTTGGGAGTTCGCTGCCATGTCACTAATCAAACGTCTTGCAACGTTCGGTGTTTTATTAACTAGTGCTCCACCACTAGCAGCATCAATGATACTCCTTTCCATGGGTAGGAGACCCTCATAGAAATATTGGAATTAGGAGTCCATCACTAATTTGGTGGTTTGGACAGCTAGCACATAACCTTTTAAATCTCTCCCAATATTCATGAAGTGATTCTCCATTGTGTTGTCGAATGCCACTAATATCTTTTCTAATATTTGTAACTTTCGAGGCTGGAAAGTATTTCTCCAAAAAGAGTTTACTCATCTCATTCCAAGTGGTAATGGTACTTGGTGGTAGGTAGTATAACCAATCTTTTGCCAAATCTGCTAATGAGAATGGGAAAGCTCTCAATTTAATTTGCTCTTCAGAAACGCCGGTTGGCTTCATACTTGAGCATACCACATGAAATTCTTTGAGGTGTTTGTTCGGATCCTCTCCTGCAAAACCATGAAATGTAGGCAAGAGATGAATCAGTCCAGATTTAAGTTCAAAATCTATCTCAAAATTGGTGCTTATGCATAGCGGTTGTTGATCAATAATTGGAGCCGCTAACTCCTTAAGAGTCTGATCGTTTTCCATCGCCATTGCTTCCGATTCAGATTTGATTGAACTGCAAGAAGATGGGAGGGAAGTATGTCGTTCAAGGTCAAATTCTGGAGGTGGAGTTGAAATTGACCGATTTAGCCTTAAATTCGAGGATTGGAGAAACTCCTTAATTCTCTTAAGTCGTTGATCCGCTTCTCCCTCGGACATAAAAGCCTAAACACAAACAATCAGGAAATAACAATCAAGAATCAGTAGTAAAAACAGAATAACAAATTGATTAGAAAATCAATCCCCGGCAACGGCGCCAAAAACTTGATGCGTTCGAAACTAGCAAGTATACTAGTCGCACAAGTAATAAAGTGATAAGTAAGATATCGTTCCCACGAGGATTGATTCTAATTGAATTTGTTATTTCCAGCAACAATTAACTAAATGGGGGGTTTTGTTGGTTGATTAACTAGATGAAAAACTGAATACGACGGTAATTAATGAATAACACAATGCAAACTTAATTGAAATGGGAATTAATCAATGATAGAAATCTGGTTAAGGGATCATTCTCCACCACAAGATATGGATTTGCGAATTAATTGTAGAATTATCATCCAATTACACCATTGAAATTATCAACCGTAGATAACAATAAGCTCTGTTATCCCAATCTTTCCTTACTTTGTTGTTAAATAAAACAGGCTCTTTATTTAATCTCTATCCATTAAACAACCTAGAACAAGCTCTCTAAATTTAATTCAATGGATGCATTACGAAAAGAAAGACAGGTTGATCTAAGCAATAAACACACAAGCTCGGATTATTTAACTTAGGTTATATTCTCCAATTGCAATCTCTGATCACAATTTTGCTACTAATATTAGAAATTCAAGACAATTACGGATCAAGATTTCTAATCTAGCAATAGACAATATCCAGATTATATTCAGTTGGCCACCCAAATACAATCAGCAAGCAATCATAAGCATTAAACATGGGAAAATACAAGCAACTTCAATTAGAGAATTGGATAACAATTTCTTGCACAATCAACTCACAAAATCCATATCAAGGGCTTTGAAATCACCCTCAACCAATTCAGATTTAGTTACACATATTCAATCAGAATAACAAATACAATACAGAGAAATTCCAGAATTGAAAAGGAAAGAAAGAACTTAGCAAATTCTTTGAAAATCTTCTTTGTAGATGAATCTTCTTGGAATTGTAGTTCCTCCTCTTTCAAAATCTTCTTTCTCCTTCAAGAACTCCAAGGGATGAGAGAAATCCAGAAATGCAGCCTCCTCCCACGTTTTCCCCTCTTCAAGTTATGAAAATAAAACCCTAAAATGTGTTTAAATACTCTGCTACAGTAACCTGCTACAGTGTCCCGTATTATACATGCTACAGTGATTTGTGGAATTACATTTCTATACTTCTCACACTGTTTTGATTACAACTTTTGGTACACTGAATGGATTTATAAACTGTAAATTTTTCCAGAAAATAGACTTCGAGAGCTTTCCAACGGTATATAATATGTCATCGGGTTCATTGTATATCAATACAATTAAATCCGAGAATATCGTTGACTAGCAGAGGTGAAAATGATGGGTTTTACTCCATTTTTGTGCAAGTTGCTGCAAAACTCCTACAAATATCAAAACCACACAAAAACATAAAAATACCAAGGAATATAGCAAAGAAACATGGACGAATTGATATGAAAATGATATATAAATAGACACTTATCACAATGTATTTCGCAAATCTGTTAAGCGGATAACGAGCCCTGCCTTCATGTAAAGGGATAGCTATTTACGAGATAATTGATTTTATTAGGATTAAACAATTAATCACTATAGTCCACCATGGGACCTTATAACCATGTAAGACTTCCTGTTTGTTTCTTTTTCAAAATCCTGTTCTTATAGTTATCACATTTGGACAGTATATTCAGATGGGCAGACATCGTCATTTGGAATTAAAGCATTGCTTGGATACAAAACGTCGACGGTCTCGGAAGATAGCAAGGAAATCAAGAGCTTTTCATTGTACAGAACCTCATACTGTAAGTTTAACAACCTTATAGATCCCTCATTGTATTTACGATTTGTGTAAATGAGCAAACATTATTATGAGTTTATGCTAATATCATGTACAAACCCAACATGTTAATGTTGGGTTTAACTTAGAACATGTATTATCTTGCATGCCTGCCAACTATTGAATGATTGTTCATAATATGCAAAATGTCAACCAAGCTATGTACATTTATACATTTTGTTTATTGCGTATTAACCCCTACTTGCAAATATATTGCATATTGAATTAGGTGTTCTTATTTCTGGTTTTTCATGATTAGTTGTCTCGCAGTCCACAAAACCAAAGTGGCAATTTATGGCATGAAGAGACATCAGAAGACATAGGTTTTGATGATGTGCAGGCCAAAGTGTGTAATAATTCTTATGCACCTGGTGTGCATGAGGTTTTATCCAACAGTAGGAATACGAGGAATATGTATACAGTGTGTAGTCTAGAGCAGTTTGTTCGATGTGTGTCGACCTTCACAACTGCTCAGAAGGAGGCAATATGTCGTCTTGGGTTTGGCTCTATTATTTAGACAAAGTGGGGGAGATTGAGATGCTCTCTATGTCGTAGGCTGGTTGACGATTGGGATCCAGCGACTTGTAAGTTATTGGCAATGGGAAATGAATTCCGAATTACTGCAGATAGCTTTTCGGAAACGATGGGCCTCGCAAATGGTGGCCATACTATTCTGTTGGAGGGGCCTGACTATGACATCGAAGACCTTTGCAATAGGTTTCAGTGTATGTCGAGTAGCGTACTACGACTTGATTTTCTGGCATAGACACTGCAAAACTTGAGTTCTGCAGATGACGACTTCCATAGTTGCTTCTTCTTGTTTGCCATAGGAACGTTGCTATGTCCAACCTCAACAATGCATGTAAGGGCTTCTTATTTGCATGTGGTCAAAGATGTTAGGAACATAAGAGAAATGAATTGGTCACGATTTTGTTTCGTTGCACTGCGACAAAGTGTGTTGAAGTACAAACAGTTCAACTGTTCAAACATTTCCGGGTGCTTGCTTTTTCTGCAGGTATTTTGTCCTTTATTTCATATCTTCATTCGTTAACGACATGTCATTATCTACTTACTGTCTCTGCACTTTAACATTCATTTCTTTCAATGTTGGAGGGGTAAAGATATATCATGTACATCATGCTTCGACCCATCTTGCTCTCGTCGACAAATCAATTGTGCCAATCATAGAATGGGATGCGGTCAAGATACGAAGATGTCTAGTGTGGTTGCAGCAGGAGCGGCGTAGGCAAACTATTATGGTATACATATGAAATCTTCTTGGGTTACTGAGTATATGATTTGTGTAAAGAATTCTGCATATACATATCCTGACATAAAATTAGGTGCAAAACATGGTGGTAGTGTTCCATTTTGGTAAATTTCATACATGACCTGTTACATACACTCAGTTATATTCCATACAATTATATACAAGTTTTGGCATATTGTACAGAAAAGTATGGAATTCATTACATAGTAATTGCCTTCACATGTGTTATTCACATAAGTTTACCAGGAAATGATAACGTTCAAAAGATTTCATTTGAACATAATTAAGATTTGATTTGAACAGAATTATGTTGCTTCTATACTTCCTATACATTTATATTGAAGTTGCATGGGTTGATGTCCCCTTTCGTTATCCATGGAAATTCTGTTTTGCCATATTAATGACGTGCATTATTTTGTATATTCATCTTTTACGCTTAAAGGTATATACTCTCTCTGCAGCAAGAAGTTGTGCCAATACATTGATAGAATTTGCTCCGATTGACTGTGTTATTTATAGTACGATATGGTTCAATAGATTTTGGAATCATTTTTTAATCAATTACTGACATAATTCTGTCCTATTTGTATCGCACATTTGAATTTTATCGTTGTTACGTCACAAGGTTGTAGATATGCCGGTGTCATTGTTATATGATTTGCACCCATTTGGCATTCTCAAAGTTGTTGACTTCTACAGGATGACATGGCAAATGGTGTGAATGGTCGTTCCACCAAAAAGATTGAAGATAGACTACGTCACATTGAGCAGACTGTGAACTCCACTTCTGCCTTGCAAGCAATATGAAAATATGAAAAGCATCCTCGACAAATTAGATATTATTATTACTACTGTTGCTCGCTTCCAGTAACTACCCATTCCATTTGTATATTAATTAAGTGACAAGCGCCCCCAATCGGATCTCCTTAGGTAATATCGTACTCCTTTTACTTGTTTAAGTTTTATTTGACATATATAATAATGGAGAGAGACTTGTGTTTCATTCTTGTTTTAAGCGGGAATGTCATTTTTCTGTGTTGATGGTTGTTTTTCCCATATTAAACATTTGATCTTTAAACATTGAATCGGTTGTATGTGAGCTTGGCATACCATTTTATGGTTCAACGATCGAGTTAAATTAAGACTTTGTTGCTTATCATAATTAAGAGGTATAAGTTCTGGCATTATGTTTCGTGAACTGGGTGAAATTTATGTTTCTATTTGTAGGAATTGTGTGGAATACGTACATTGGTTATTAGTAGCAAATGTTATGTTCTTAGCCTTAAAAAAGGCAATATAGAGTTATAGTTATAAAAGCACACGATTTTCATTTGACGTTATGTGAGGGAGAAAAATTTATGTCAAATGTTGTTAGGAAGGCAATTACGTGATAGTAGATGCGTAACTAGTAATGTTATCCACTGATAGAGCACTCAAACCTCCGGCTTGCATCGATCAGGTTAGCAAATTTTCGATTTTATAACATATAATTGCTGGATATGCAGCAGTTACTTCGAGTGTGACTATAACATTTTAGTTAATTATTTGCATTGGTAATGTTAACAATAAATTTATGAATGCTCCATATAGTGAAGCCATTTACGACACTGTCATACGAGTTAATGGAATGAAAATGGTATTAATTTTGGTTCTTTTGTCTTGAATTAGTCCCGTTAACTAAGTACGGGTTAGAAGAAAGGGACAGATATCATCTAACTAACAATGAATGTAATTAACGATATTGTATGTTAATCAACAGTTCATTAGTTGTGTCATTGTTGCCCCTATTTCTACATAAGTTAGACCCCTTGTAGAAGAAAAAGTTGCTTAATTATAACTATTACTGAGAACCAATACGCAAGTTCAGTTATCATTTCATATGTGAATTCGTTTACTTGATTGGTCACAGGTCAGTTTTGTAAACATTATACAGTCGAATTTAAGATAACACTCTTTACTATAGTTTATACTTTGTTTTCGCCTTGTCGATTGCACACGCCTTTGCTTAGGTAAAGAAAAAAGTAATGGATAAGAAGCTTGTGAATGTGAAATTTGATCGTATCTGCCTGTAGCCTCTATGCCAACTATGGGTTTCAAGATTACGACGGTTTGGATCTCATATGGCTCTTCCATATTTGTACCTGTTAAAAATTATTGCTTTATTTAATACAGGTAGTTTCCATGATAAGTTATGTTGTCATAATATATCACATATTCCTCTTTTACAGTGTAATTATGCTGGCTTTGTTTCTTTGTCCTTCATTTCGCTATGCAACTAATTCACCTTTGCAACATTCTAAAAATTGCAATCAATTGATTCCTGTTAGTTGTTCACTCTAGACATATCGTTGCTACCGTCCACCATTTTGTTTTGTCATGGAAAATCGAGCATGTTTGTTACATATTTGCCATGCGACAATTATGGATACTGTTCGATACATGTTTTCAACAGGCCTGGTGGCTCCAACTTCTTTGGACAAGATTATTCGATGAAGTTATGCAAACCAACTTTATTTCTACATATGAGAAATTACGATGTATGATAAGTATACATGTTATTGTAAGGTTAATCAGATAATTATGACATGCCACTATAGACCACACATACAGTTACGATGTGTCTGTGTACATATATGTCGTTCCTCTGTATTTGTATTCTGGCATTCGATCGATGCCATCAAATTTCATTTGATACGCTTGTGGTTGATGAATGGTTGTAGTTCTTCCTACTAATGTTCCATTATGTTTATGGCCGATTCGTACTTTCGAAGATTTATGTCTTCAAGGTTGGGAAAAAAAAATTTTTCCTTCAGCATTCATTAGTAATATCTACATGAAACTTATTTACCACTAAAAAGGTTAGTCTCAACGGTACCAACAAATACATCAGAGCAATTGCCAATTCAAAACCATGAAAGCTTGTGACATGTTGTCCATGTTAAGTATACTTGGCCACTGTGAATGGATATGTGAAACGGGTTGTTACGTTTGCGGTATCTTTAATAATGTTGGCACCTTTTGGCTGATGCATTATTGAGTTATAAGATTTTAATATCTTCCCCAAACATGTCTGCGTTTGCAATGTCTGTCACTACACAGCTTTCACATCAAATGCTACATGCATGATATAACTCAATAACAAATTAAGGAACAAGCCGTTTTGTTGTCCATATTATTGCAGACATGTCATGATAGAACAAGAGTTTCCCCACTCGTGTGCTGTTGCCTGTCATACAAT
This sequence comes from Boswellia sacra, assembly GCA_013180625.2. Lineage (NCBI taxonomy): Eukaryota > Viridiplantae > Streptophyta > Magnoliopsida > Sapindales > Burseraceae > Boswellia > Boswellia sacra. Next base: position 14,646 of record SNVD02012157.1, read on the forward strand.
AGGAAAGTTACAAATGTCGACATTAACATAATTTACGTTTAAATACGAAGTATTAATTCATTTAGTTTGGGTTTTAATAGGTAATTCCTTTGCTGTACAATTGGTTTTGACCTTAGACATTAGTAATTGACACTTATATGATCTTCATCGCGGGACGTCTCAAACCTTTGTCAAAGAATAAGGAATAGTTTCTTCCGTGTTAACATCCTTTCTACAATCGCATAACAATGCTTCTACCACACTGCATATGTGTAAACATCACCATCTACTGCCATTTATGTCATCAACAAATTATTGTTGTGGAGTACGTTTGTTTATACCAAATTTAGCAACAAAGCTTCTAATTTTTGCTCGAATGTCACAAATTTAATATGCCTCCATTGTTTTCGCAACTCGTGTACAGATTTACAACTTATGTCGGTTATGTGTATACAGTTCTTGAATGAAACTATGATGTCATGTTATCTTCGAAGAAAATATTTACAATAGATGTGATACATTATGATACGAAGCTTGTTACTAACATTGGGGACATCATTAGTTGTACATACATTCACCTCATTAGAGCCTGAGCATTCGGAAGCACTACATATTTCAATGACTATTTATAATAATACTGTAGTTAACATTCATCTTAACATTTACGTGTGTACCAAAATTCTTTTTCCCTATTTCACTTATAGGTACCACAAATCTATTTCTTAGTAATTTGCGTGAGCAACCCATGAACAACAGTATCCCACAAATTCTGTCGTACGATTATATTGTGACCTTCTAATATAGCCTCACACACAAACAACAAATCATATTTTAACATTATGTGCTGCACGAACAGCTTACGACCCGTTGTCGATGGCGCAAAGGACAATGCTAAATTGGTCATTATAGGAATTCGACCCCCGCCGCCCCCCCCCCCCCCCCCCCCCCCCCCCCCCCTCCAATATGCAACAAGGTGGTCCAGACAACACTAGATACATAGCCAACTACAATACACAAACAAGGCATAAAAGATTTAGCAATATCAAACTCGGCGGCTGCATCTACTTTTTTATCATATAGATGCCATAGTAGAACGAAGCAAGTGTCATCGACTTTCTACACTTGTAATGGACCTATACTGCACTGGCCTGTTTATGCTTTGTGCATACCACTGATTTTAGCAACTTATAACTATCCTTATTCCTTGTATGGGCCGCTGTTACAAGACCATTGATTCATCATCTGAACGCGACTATGCATCACGATTTTCATACAACATTTCAATATCACCTATGTTTATTGAGTCATGCAGCGCTTATATGATGTCATGGTTTCTACGTTCAAGTACTAGTAATTGTTAACAGTAGTCCTACCTGTTGGCATATATTATTATCTACCACAGACTCCATATACCACATTCCAAATACCTGTTCTCCTCACATCGAAGCCAACTTTGCAGCCTCTATGGTGACATTGGAGAATAGCGTATTAGTGCAAAACCGATAAGCAGCACTTGACTTTACCTATCCACGGAGCAGCAACATAAATCAAGTATAGTTGGTTGCATTCACCGTTATATCAGTACCAGCAACATAATTTGGGTATTGTTTAAATCCAACTTTCAACATGGACATCGTCTCTGCGGCAGGACCCCAGTTTATGGAGTTAATAGTTATGCACTCAACGACGTTTTACATAACCTAACTAGAATTCCATACATATGGCATGCATGATCATCTTCCACACACTCCACATAGCATAAGTGAAATACCTGTCATATTCATCCATAAGCCTGCTCTGCCGCCTCTATGGCCACGTAGGATGTATGACAGAAGTTCGGCAGCGAAACTTATAACCATGCTACCTGACATAACCTATCTGCAAAGCATTACACACAAATCAAGTCGGGGGGGAACATGCATACATGTAGTTGTGCCGTCTCATAAATTTATTTAAATTTCAAATACACGTGTGTGTTACTGTGAAATCGGCAATGCAACGGGAACATCATTCGTTAAGTTGTTCCACCAGTGCATAAGTTTTCTGAATTTACGATTGGCATAAACAAAATAAGCAAGTTCAACAACATCTAAAAAAAAACTTACTCATATTTTATGTAGCTTGCACCAACTCATAAAGTCATGGACTTTGAGTTGTTCACTTTCTTGCGAATAACTTGCCCTCTCATATCCCACGTCTGCGGTCATTGTTTCTGTACTATCCTCCACAGGTGTTACCCCACCTCCACCTTGGGCAAAACTGTGACCAGTAATCCTGTCTTCAACATTACATATGGGCGCATACGATGCAAAAGATGTCATGTCCTGAAGCCTACTTTCCTCCCCTGTCACAGGTACAAAAAAATTTAATCCATTTCTTCGATACCTCATGTCTGTATCCCTTCTAAGTTCCTCATTTCTTGTAAATTCTCCTCTTTTCCCATTTCTGGCGCTTCCATTTCTTTTTCTACATGTTGTCCTCGTATGGCCAGGCTTCCTACATGTTCCACACCTTCGACGTTGAGTAACGTTTCCTTGTTTTCCATGTCTCCACGTTCCCTTCGCTTTTACAATGCAAGGGTCATTTACAATAACTCCGTTGCGAACATGACTTTTATTTGAACCTCAGCTTTCTTTATCCCCCCCAGCAATTCCTGCCCGCATTGTCATTGCAAATATAGATTCCATTGCTTCCTTGTATCCGTCATCACTCTCTGCTGCAAAATGCCATAAATTCTTACTTGCTGCTGCCATTGATCCAACCCTTTGCCATTTTTGTTTCCTCCTGCAGCAGATTTATGTTTTTACTAGGCCAATTGCTTGCCAACTTAGCCATCTTTTTCCACCGAGCCAATATCATGGAAGGCGGAATCTCTTCCATATGTTCAGCCTTCATGACAGAAAATATATGGCTACACGAAATACCGGTGTTCTCCAATAATTTGTAGGAGCAATCCATTTGATTGTTTAGCTGGTGGTACACCACTGTCCACTTCTTCTCTCGATCTTGGAACTTATTGATCTCATACACCACACCCCCATCATTAGACATTCTATCGCTCACAATGAGAATAGCCTCTCCATGTATCTGTTTCCTAACCAATAGGAACACCTCCTTTGTGTATGCTTTTCATGCTTGGTCTTCATATCTTACCAGATGTGTCTCCAATACAGGCTCGCTATATTTACTATCAAAATCGTCTTTAGCCTCATTATTCCTGATCCTTCCTAGTGCCCTCTCTAACTGGCAACGAAACTCCAACATTGCTAGCTTTTTACTGACATAGCGGTTTATGAAAGCATTCGTCATCTCACACCTTTGTGTGCTGCGCATCCCCCCAAAAAAATTCCCTCTCATGTATGCCTCAGCCCACATTGACCTATCATCATGCAACTTTGCCACCCATTCATTGTTCTCTAGTCCATGGTCTTTCAATAATCCACTCCACGTCTTTTCAAAGTCATCAACAGTGATGTTTTCGCCCATAAGCCTACCTAGATTGGACACAAAACTGGGGTCCCATATGTGCGACTTTGCATTCTTAGTTAGATGCCAATAGCAAAGGCGATGTGTCGCGTTAGGCAGTACTGCACGAATGGCTTTCCCCATTGATTTGTCCCCATCTGTAATTACTGAAATTGGATGCTTATTATTCATTGCCCTAAGGAATGTGGTTAAAAGCCACGTATACGTCTCCACTGTCTCGTCTGTAAGCATTGCTACTCTACAGATGGTTGACTTTCTGTGGTGGTTTATTCCAACAAAAAGCACCAATGGCCTTCTGTACTTATTGGTTTTATATGTTGCATCAAAACCCACAGCATCGCCAAACATTTGGTAATCTGCCTGTGCTCCACTGTCACTCCAAAACCAGTCCCCCATCCTATTGTCCATATCTACCCTGTAATCAAAATATACTCCTGGATCAACATCTTCCTTAGCCTTTATGTAGTCCACCAACCTCTGTGCATTGCTGTCGTTGATTATCGGGCGACGATCTTCATCGATTTTATTCTGTAGATCCTTTCTTGTGAACCCCACATTCTCATAACCATTTGCCATTGAAACCACGTATTCCATTGCCTTCGAAGTGTTAACCCCAACTTGCCGCAATCCCTTTGCAAGTTCAACGTCTTTTACTTCCACCTTACGATTTGATCGTAGGAATTGCACTTACGATTTAGTTACCATGTAGTGACCATGGTTATCATTGAATTCTTTCACCTCCCATTTCCCCGTATCCTTTCTTAACTTCACATGGAATGCTGCCTTGCACCCAACACGAGTCAACCCCTTTGGCTGTCGCCCTTTCCTTTCCTTTCCTTGTGTACCCACTTTTCCCGCCTGAATCCCTCTTTAGCACATACCCACCGCCTGCCAGTACATTCACCAACGGCATCCTTATGCATCATGTCCTTCCTCACACTAAACCCCCTCTTCCTAGCATGATTTAAATAGAACTCCTCCGCTGCCTCCAAGGAACTAAATTGTGATACCTGTACTGACCCCTTTTTTCCTAACTTCACACCTCCACTTTCACTACTATCGCTTCCCCCTATTTTGTCACTCATATTGACCATGCTTCCCACTGCTTCCAATCCATTTTTCATTTGCCCTGTATTATCTGTATCCCTATATCATTTTTGACACCTATGCTGACTACACCTGACGTCAGTGTCTATGTCACCCCACCTGTTGTTCCACCTTCCACACATTGACTCCTCCAACTCGTCCATTTCAGCCTTTATAGGATGCATTTTCTTCGTATCCTCCGCGCCAACATGAATTCATACCTTATATCTCCTCCATTCTTGCTCTGATCAGCCGTTGCCCATAAAATTAATTCGTTCCTTTTCCCTGCTTCACTCCATGTAGAATGTGTTCGTCAGTTACAGTGGAAAAAAAAAAAGGAATGATAGCTATGCTTCCACCCCTTCTCTGATGTTAACTGTGGTCCCGACGACCCCTCCCCACAACCCTTTCTAGTGGCATCTCCTCACCTCTTAAATCTCCACGTCCAACTCATCATTGCCACAAACAAGCATCAACTTACTTTTGCATATCATGTTTACACAGTTCCCCTTCCCTTCAGTAGTTGTTGCAATCAGAAGAGACCCTCTACAGAAACCATACGTCCCAAACATGCATACTGTTTCATCCACGTTAGCTTCCCATGGTCATCTCGACCTCCCAACGCCTTGGGTTTGTAGTGTTATTGACACAATTGCTTTGATGTTTCCACTTTAGTAGTTTTTATTGTTTGTGAACTGTTGCACTTTCCCCCCTAATTGGACAATTACTTTTATGTTTTTGGAAAGAAATTTTCGTTTTTTTCCCGCCAACATCTGTCCCTCTGTAAACTGTTCCGCCACTCAACTATTACGCTATGGTAAACCTCATTTATTGCAAGCACCTTTCGTACTATTGTTCTGTCATATCCCAACTACCCGACCTTTGGGTGCAATTATCTTTGGACCCCTTCGGACTTATTTCATTATTTAAAGGGTTTACGAATGCTGCTAAAAGTCTTACCACCAACATATGGTGCTACACCTTTTCGATGTTTGACATTTGGCAACAAGTAAGGAGAAAGAAAAAAAACGACGGCAGTCTCATTCCGATTTCAATTTTATGTTGCTTCCCTCCCCGAGTTTTGACCTACATTTGGATTCGCGGCTGCAACTCCTCCTCAACCGCGACATATACCTTCAACTTAGGGGTGTGCAAATTAACCTTTCCGATCCGGTCCGCTCGGGTATAAGGGGTTAATAGGGATTTCTTCGGGTCATTATTGCATAGTGAGTAGCTATCGAATTATAGCAATCAGGTTTAAATAGTATCGTGTCGTTATCGGTTTTGAATAGTGTGGTCGAATATAATTACTCACCATTACCTCAACCCGATCCGATCGTATTTATCGGGTCATTATCGAATTTATGGTTTACAAATCCAAACCTCGGGTCCAAATACCACAATTCGACACGTGGTCGGCTTGACTCGGGTTTTTTTATACCCGACTCCCCCCAATTCCTTGTGCAACCCCGCTTGAAATGTTGATCCAGACGTGCAGCTGTTGCTGTAGCCGCGGTTGCTAGAGCCGTGACTATTGCTATCAATGTATGACAAAGAAGAACAACAATCAAACTTACAATGACTGCGGCCGTTCCCATTCACTTTTCGCTTTGCGGCCCTCTCCCCAACCGTGCCCATTACTTTACATTACAATTCAAATTGTTGAACAAGTACTTAGGTTACTTCCACACCACCATCATTCTTAGTTCATTATTACCATTCTTACTTTCATTGCATATATATGCTACGCAATAAATATGTTATTCACTTACATGGAACCTTCAAAACATCATTATTGTATTAAAGAAATTTATACTTCCACTGTATTTATACGTAAAAAAATATAAAAAGAAAATATGCATATATAGTTATAACATAACTCAAGTACACGGCATTATTTACGAATTACAAATTAGTTTCACCGAAATTTGTATATATGGATTTATAAACTTACATTAACACGAATAATATTACTAATATCTCGTCCAATATTACATTTTAATTTCACCCAAGTAATATAATACGCATATTTATACTTCTTAATTTTACAAATAACATAAATACAGAGAAACAACTTAAATTTTTTTTAAGGAAATGTTCTTATATGTATGACACATACATAGTCACTTAATAACCTTGCGATTATTATGAGCGCATATAACGTCTTAATTTCCCCGCAGTAAGATTCTGAAAAAAAAAAGTTTGCAACCCTGCGAAGAATTTACACATTAACCAAATATTTATCCACATATCTTTTCTCCACCGTAATTACTTGTACACAAATCATATTTTTTTCCCATGCCATAGTCAATGTTCGTAAATTTACTATTTTCCCACTTGTAATTTTATTATGTATAGCATTATTGGTAATAATTATTATCCAATTGTCGTGATAGGGTCGGGAATCATATTTCAACTTCGATGAGCAACGTTTTCTTTTGCATTAATAATTTCATGACCTTCATTTGCGTCTTATACGTACGAGTCAAATACCCGGTCATTCGAATTTATAATCCATACATATTATAAATGCTCATCATTCACTCATTACACTATTTTCCTGAAATAAGCAATGATTATACATTGACGAAATAATTATACACTGGGCGATTACTTTCTTGTTATTTCGAATTCAACCATTTTTTTTTTGTCGTGTATGTTACTACTTCTCCACCTTAATAGATATTGCACCTACTATTAATACTAGTAGGTCTGAGGTTACAACAACATTAACGAATATGTATATTTGTTTAACTTCTTCTCCATTACATGATTCCAAATTACGCATTGCCTTCTACTTCATTCACTTGATCTTCATTCCAATATAAGCAGCACGTAAGTTTCCTACTTTTACTCTGACTGATTAGCGTGTTAGACTCAGTTGAATCTTATATTTCATTAAATTTATTTAACTCTACTTATTTCATTCGAATCCCCCGCATCTATATATGATTTCTTACATTACGCATTTACATATCACTACAATAGTGAAAGGTATTTGCGGCGGGCCTAAACCGCCGCAAAATCATTTTTACGGTGATTCTACGGCGGTTCACAACCGCCGTAAAAGCAACCGCAGTAAAAGCAACCGCAGTAAAAGCTTTTACGGCGATTTTGGCCCGCCTCAAATACTTTTAAACGGCGGTTTACGTGTTCGACGCAAAAACCTACGACGAAATGGGATTGGCATATAACACACTCTTTTACGGCGGTCTATGAACCACTGTAAATATACGGCGGGTATAAGCCCGCCGTAAAAAGGACTTTATGAGGCGGTTTCCTGACCGCCGTAAAAAGTATTTTATACGACGGTCACAAAACCGCCTCATAAAGTCCTTTTTACGGCGGGCTTATACCCGCCGTTTAAATATTTTGTACGGCGGTTTCATAAACCGCCGTAAAAAGTCTTTATCAGAAAATAATTAATTTATTTCAAAATATCTTTTGCGACGACCGGGAAACCGCCGCAAATGGCTTTATTGGAGCAATTTCAGTTCTTTCTTAATATAATTTACTGTTCAAGAAGTAAATAACCTGTGCAACAAAAATATTTTGATATGTTTCTCCAATCATTCAATAATGTTTCTCCAATCATTCAATAAATATAATAAAATAAAATCAACTATCAAAATATATCACATAAATAGTTTAACCGTAAACAAACCAAACTTCAAACAATCATCATTCAAACTGTTCAACATCATTTAATCAAATATTTGGTTTGATCAGTTACATGATTCAACAGCATCCACAAAACTCAGTCATTTGATAAGTAAGCCGTAAAACTTGACAAACAACCTGCAAGAATATTTTTATAATCAAGATTATAATCATTAAGTAATATTATGAAATATAAAACAAATTGTATAATTTTATTTACATACCTATTCATTGTCGTGATTTGAATCACGATCTGTGAGGTTATTTGTTCCATGACTGTCATATTGAAAACGGCTATGATGTCCATTTGAAGCATCTGGGACCTATTTGTAAAAAAAAATGAAATATAAGTTAAAAATATGAGTCAACTGAAATCACATTTTTAACTTTAAAAATAAGCAAATACCGGTCTTGTAGCACGCCGCTTAGCAAACTCTGGAAACCTCTCCTGCTGGAAGGAAACAACTTCATCATACATCATTTTCATGTTGTTGTGATCTTGCTTCAAGTTTTTGTGTGCTTCATTCAAATTTCTGTGTGCTTCCTTCAAGTTCTGGTGTTCCTGCTGCAAATTACCCAACTCTTCCCTCAAGTGAACATCTGATGAGCTGCTGCCAGAAACGTCAGTCGGAGATGGACCAAAACCATATGTCCGGGCATAACCGCGATGATCACGTCCCATCACATTCCCAAATACTTGTTCTCTCACTTGTTAGGTTTGTTGGTCTTGTGGAAATTGAGACAAACCTTCATTAAATTGACTCTACAACATAGTGGAAGGAAATAACAACTTAATAAAGATAATGTATTATGCAAAAATTAAATTACCGGTAGTGGATGAATAAATAATTCAAAAGATTAAAGAACTTACAATTATTTCTGCACTTTCATCATCACCTACTTCGCCATTACTTTTTGTTCTTGTCTTGACGAACAGATGTAACTTACCTCCTCTCGTTTCTGAGCAAATGACGTGCAGCCTGTTCGATGAAGTGCAACTTGTTGTGCTCGATTAACCTTATTCTTCTCTGCAGCTTCCTATAATACAAACAAAATTTACAACAATTATATTATATGACTTCCAATATAAATAAAAGAAAATAAGAAATCTACACTTTTGTTATTATGTTAAACACATACTTTAGCCTGTTCAGTTCCCTAGTAAGCTACAAGAATAGGCCACTGATCCGGCTAAACTCTGGGAGGAGTGAATTGTAACAGCTCCTCATCCGTATCATATTTTTTGTAATACTCCCTCTTTACACGAGATTTTCAATCCCGCCAAAGGTTCCCAATATGCTGTAAACAATGAGGTCTGTACTCATCTGGAACATCTGTATTATCCTGCAAAAATAAATTGTAATAGATTAATCCAGGTACAAACTCAATATACATGTTATCTTATGGATTTCTTTCAGATAAATAACCTTCACTTCTTTCCAGATGGCATCCAAAAGATGTGATGGCATATTTTGCCACCGAGGACAAGTCAATGGAGCCATGTTCCCATTTTTGGCTATGATTCCAAGTTGGGTGGTTAATTTGTATTTGTTTGCGTTTATTGGTTGCCATTGAGAGTTAAACTGAATATGCAACCTTTGGCCTGTACCCCACTCACGAACAATATGAGCTGCTCCACGTCCTCTCACAACACCTGATGTACCACCCGTATCTATAAAAAAAGAACAACAAATGTTTAAACAATCTTAAATTTTAGGGTATTTAAATAAACATGTATATACCTTCATTATTCATTTGAGTTTGAGAAGATGTTGCCGCTTGTCATCGAGCTTCTACTTCTCGTTCTATTATACTCTCCATGGAGGTGTCCCTTGGTCTCTTTGGCGGCATAGTTATCTATTCTAAAAACATTCACAGTCAAAGAATGCTAATATATTTGTTTAAGTTCCATGATAAGTAATATATGCATATAATAAAATATTAGAATCCATACAAGTTTAACTGAACAAATTATATATTTCATTCATAAAAAGTAATGGTTACAGATAGTGGAGGGGAAGTCACCTAATTGGACAAAAGAAGAATGCCCCTAAAACAAAAGCCATATGAAAAATCATGGAATCCAAAAAAACATGTCGAATGAAGTATTGTCAATCAACATCATCCATATCATCATCATTGTCTTCTCGATTGATGATCACTGTTGTTCCCTCAACTCCTTGTCTAACCCATTGAACATCTTCCTCACGAAAATAACCCCTTTCATCTAGTTCTTGCTGTGTATATAACTCAACTTGAGGCACCATGTTCGCAATTGATGAATTTTTGGACGTAAGATCAAATGTGTCTCTTGTTGACATTTTCAGGGCAACATGCCAATTTTCATCTACCGGATCTTGGATGTAGCAAATTTGCTCCGCTTGCGCCGCCAAAATGAAAGGTTCATCATCACTACTGTTATCTTTGTACAGCAGATGATTGAAATTAACCATTGTGAAGTTGAACTCATCACACTTCTTTCCAGTCCGATTATCAACCCAATTACACTTGAACAAGATAAAAGTCATGTCATTGACATATCGAATTTGAATTATATCGGTTAACACTCCAAGAAATGTTACACTGCCAGAAAGAGGGTTTTGATCTCGTGCACTAGCATAACTTATGGTATCGGCCTTCAAAATAGCACCAGATTGTTGCGTGCTTTTGTGTTTATCTGCATCCTTGGTACGAAATTTGAAGCCGTTAACAACATAAGATTTATAGCTACGTGCACCCCATTTAGGGCCATTAGCTAAATGAATGATTTCCTCAGACAATGATACATTTGAGGTCTCTTGCAATGAGTGAACCTATGGAAACACATATAGTTAGCAACAAAAATCTCTATAACAACAAAATGTTAACTAAATTTCTGACGCTTACATGATTTTGAAACCATTCGTGGAATTTTCTGTTATGCTCTTTTTGAATTTCATGAATAGAAGAACGTGGCATTTCATTACGAATTTCATTAAGATGCTTTCTGTGCGAGAAGACATTAGAAGATATCAAAAAGAGATAAAAAGTACCTTAACTTAGTTGTATAGCAAAAAGAACTGAGGCAACGAAGGAAAATTATGCGTATCTTACTCTCGAAATGGATCAATAGAAGTTGTATTGACTAGCACATATCTATGTGCTTGAACCCAAGAGATATGATCAAGTTCGAATTGCTCTCCTTCATCAGAGGTACCATCTTTGTTCCGAGGTCCTCGATTGAGTTTGGTTTCCACTTCATCAAGATATCTTGAACAAAAGTTTGTGCACTCATCCATTAGGTATCCTTTAGCAATAGACGCCTCAGGATGTGCACGATTACGCACATATCTCTTCAGAGTTAGCAAATACCTAGATAACCCAATGAAATTTATAAGTACTATCAATCAATTCATTTAGAATTTATGAAAATTAAAAGACATTAATATGGTAGTTCATAGTACCTCTCAATTGGATACATCCATCTAAATTGAACTGGTCCCGCTAATGATGCCTCCTCAGCAAGATGAACAGGCAAATGCTCTATAATATCAAAGAATGAAGGTGGGAATATTTTCTCAAGATGACATAATGTAAGCACCACTCTATCTTGATTATTATTTAAATCTTCTTCAGTGTTCACTTTTGAGCATAATTGCTTAAAAAAGTTAGCCAACTCAATCAAAGTGGCAACAACATTTTTCGGTAATGCCCTTCGAGCAGCAAGAGGAAGCAGTTGCTGTAGCAGTATTTGATTGTTATGACTCTTCAAACCTGAAATGCTTCGCTCTTTCATGTGAACACGACGAGAGATATTTGATACATAACCATCTGGTAACTTCACCTTTTTCAACACCTTAAGAAAGAAGTCTTTATTTTCTTTGGTCATTGAGAAACATGCAGGAGGTAGATATAATTTGTTAGCCCCTCGTTCTTGAGGATGCAATGCTTTTCTAATTTTCATATCCCTTAAATCATAGCGAGCTTTCAAATTATCTTTTGATCTCCTACGATCCCCCAACAATGTCCATAGTATATTATCACAGACATTCTTCTCAATATGCATGACATCAAGGTTATGTCTAATCAAGTTATGCTCCCAATATGGTAGTTCAAAGAAAATACTTTTCTTCTTCCAAATGTTTGCATGATTTTGGGTATTATTCATTCTTCGTTGAAGATCTTCTATCTTATATTCAGTTAGTGTATCTTGTACTTGTTGTTTTATATCAAAACCAGATAACCGAGATGGAGCAGGTCCCATATCGACTCTATCATTGAAGGAAATCCTATCCTTTCGAAATCTATGAGTAGTAGGTAAATATCGTCGATGACCCATATAACAAAATTTCCTACTATGAGACAACCATTTGGAGATCGTATTTCCAAAACCACAAGGACATGCTTTCTCCCCTTTCGTACTCCAGCCTGATAGATTCGCATATGCTGGAAAATCATTGATAGTCCACAACAATGCTGCATGTAGCTTGAACATTTGTTGACACGATGCATCATAGGTTAGAACACCTTCACTCCACAATTCTTTCAATTCCTCAATCAGTGGTTGCATATAGACATCTATTTTATTCCCAGGACCTTTGGGACCATCAATGAGTACTGACAATATGAAAAAACTTTCTTTCATACATAGCCAAGGAGGCAAGTTGTATGGCATTAACACAATAGGCCATGTACTATGGGCTATAGACATAGTCCTAAAAGGATTAAATCCATCAGCTGCCAAGCCAAGTCTCACGTTATGACAATCAGCAGCAAACTCCGGATTTCTTTCATCGAAAGTTCTCTAACAAAGACTATCAGCCGGATGCCTAAGAACACCGTCTTTAATGCGATGTTCTGCATGCCAGCGCATAAGAGAAGCAGTTTTTGAGGACATGAATAATCTTTTTAACCTAGAACTTAATGGAAAATACCTAACTTGCTTTGCAGCTATCTTCCCATGGGAATTTGATGCATCATTCATATCGTCAAAGTTTTTATAAAGAGACATTTGGCATATGCAACATCTATCCAAATTTGCTAACTCGCCTCTGAACAACATGCAATTGTTAGGACAAGCATCCCAAGTTTTGTACGTAAAACCCAAGTCAGTAGTTATCTTTTGTGCTTCATAATATGAAGAAGGAATTTTGACTTGATCAGGAAAGGCCTTCTTCAAAAGTTCTAGTAACTTCAAAAGTTCTTATATGTTCTTAAAAACCCATTACATATTAAATACTCCGTAGCTGTGTATCTATCCATAAGATGTCGATTGTGACATTTCTTACATGGACATAATATTCTATTGTCATTCACCAAATTGCCAAAGGCAAAATTTAGAAATCCCTCCACCCTAGTGAAATATGCTCGACAACATCGATTTGGTAAATCAATCCAACTCTTATCCATGAGAATTTTCCTTAAAAGTAATAACAATAATATTTACATTAATACAAATTTATTCATGCACAAGGGAATAAATATAATATGAAACCTAGTTGCAAACATTTATCTAAAAGGTTGGTGGTCCTATCCCATTCAAGAATGCATAAGTTTGTACTATAAAGTAGTAGTCACAAGTTGCTCCATCTCTAAAGAAAATTCGGCAGCATTTCCCTATAGTTCTCCAAGTACACATAGATATAGATGATTGAATTCATGTGTCATTTCGATGTTCGAAAATCCACACAAAATAGACAATCATCTATTATGTACTAAGAGAACATTAGGAAATGCAACCAAATTTTCTGATAAGATGGAACAAAACATGACCAACTAATTTACAATACAAACTTATGCATGCTCGAACTGTCCGAATCTGGACAATTCAAGAATCATTAGTAGACATACACTCTTCGTTGTCATCTTTGGATGAAAATGAAGAAAAATTATATGTCAAATAATAATTCTTGAACGGGATCTAAGCTTATATGCATGAATGACAATTGAATATAATCATGTTAATAAACTTTTCAACGAACATAAAAAAACGTAATATTTATAACAAAGTATAGAATCGAGACCCATACTTTATGTGAAATAACTTGTGGCACCTTCTTGTTTGGGCTCTATTAGTTTGTGGTAACTACAATGCCCACCTAGAAGGCTACATATTAATTTGGGATAATGAAAACCTATCAGTTTACAAGTTGTTGGGTTGGTTTATATTGTTATTTAGTGGGCTGGTTTGCTATATACTGTCAATTTTTAATGGGTTGCTTTTGACCAGTTTGGGATAGGTGTGGGATGGTTTAAATGGGTTGTTATGTCATTCTTTGAGTAAGTGTGGGCTGATAGGCCTTCTTGGCAAATGATGGGCTGGTTGGGTTGCTTTTGATCAGTTTGGGGTAGGTGTGAGACAATTTAAATAGGCTGTTATGTCATTGTTTAAGTATGGGTTGGTAGGCCTTCTTGGCAAAGTGTGGGTCGGTTGGGCTGCTTTTGACCTGTTTGGGATAGGTGTGGGATGGTTTAAATAGGTTGTAATGTCATTCTTTGAGTAAGTGTGGGTTGATATGCCTTCTTGGCAAATGATGGGCTGGTTGGGTTGCTTTTGACCAGTTTGGTGTAGGTGTGGGATGGGTTAAATGAGCTGTTATGTCATTGTTTAAGTATGGGCTGGTAGGCCTTCATGACAAAGTGTGGCCCGGTAGGGCTGCTTTTGACCTGTTTCAGATTGGTGTGAGATGGTTTAAATGGGTTGTTATGTCATTCTTTGATTAAGTGTGGGCTGGTAGGCCTTCTTGGCAAAGTGTGGGATAGTTGGGCTGCTTTTGACCAGTTTGGGCTAGGTGTGGGACAGTTTAAATGCGCTGTTATGTCATTGTTTGAGTAAGTGTGGGAGGGTTTAAATGGTCTTCTTCTGCCTCTCTTTTGTTCACTGAATACTACTACGGAATCTACTTTCACTACCTTAATCTCTATTCTAATTGCCATAAGAGACCAACGCTATGAGCATTGCAGCTAGCAAGCTAGATTTATAGTTCTTACATTAATTAAATCTCTAAAAAGTGATATCAACGTTGATGGAATAAGAGAGATGTGTTATAGCTAGATTCAATCAGAGAAATTGATTAAGAAGTGCACATAGTAGAGAAACCATTCGTTCTCCAGTGATGTATTGCTAATTTCTATCGTTTAAGCAGGCAAATGGTCATTACAGGACTATCACAACCACAAGTCATAACAAGTCAGTCATTTACTTCACAAACTTCTGGAATATATAAGCTTGTAAAATTATACAAGACTTATGAACAAAATAATAAATAAACTAACATTTGAAGCCAGAAAACACAAGGTCATTATTAAAGCAAAGAACTTTCACTTACCTTTCCCACAAAAGTAATTTGAATTCTGTTTGAGGAGAGAATCAATTGCCTTGATTGTAGCAACAGAGCTAAACCCAACCTTAAAAAGTGAATCAAATGGTCAAATACAGACATGGTTACCAAATAAAAACTCGTAACAATAGATTGCTAGCAACCAAGCATGCAACTGATAATTTAATGGCCTCCTTTTTTATTTTTCTTTTTTAAGTGAAAGAAGGAAAATCTTGCAGGACTGAAAGCAACGGTTCAGAAGAAAATTTATGGCTTAGTTTGCAGAAAAAGAGGGAGCACAATTTGATAGATGAGCAGGTTAAGTATGCTAAAATTATAAGACGCAAAGTAGCATAAAAACAAGGAGTGTATCAAATAATTAATTAACGAAACAGAAAAGTGCAGCATAAAGCAAAGAGAACACAAAAGAATTTAAAGTCAAAGATAATGAACAAGCAAATTATGCAATTCATCCTAAAATATTATTCCATGTTTTCCCTCAACTCTCAGGGCTGCTTGGTTCCATCCTCCCTGTCAGTTTATTATTTTCTTCTGTAACTGTTCTGAGGTAATCTATCATGAATTCAGAATTGAAGGCAGAAATATTCTTGGATTTGGCAAAAGAAAATCATTATGTACTGATCTTGCATAGCTAGCCGTTAGGCCAGAAAACACTCAAAATTTGATATCATGACCTGATCTCCGTGATCGATAACAGTTTTATCGAATTCACATCACTAAGCATATAGACACACATGGAAATGTAGCATTATAGTTAAAGACAAATAGAGTTATTACTTTATACACCTACCCAATCATTCACTGTTGTAAAAATAACCCTTTTATTTCTCTCTCTCTCTCTCTCTCTCTTTTCTAAAAGAAAAAAATATATTCATGAAGTCAGAAAAAACTTTTGAGACAATTAGCTTTAGATATAATTGAAATATAATAAAAAAAATCTATGAATTATGTAGTTAACTGAATTTATTAAAGAATAATTGATAGGCCACTTATCAAGTTCACATATTCTTTGCGTAATAGGAAATAAGGAGGGGCAGGGGTGTTATTAGGATATGAGTAAGAAGGGCATGATTTACTTTTTGATTGCTTTTTGTGTTACTTTTATTCGGGTGAAAGTTAGTTGACAGGCTGGATAAAAAGGTGAGGGAAGAGCCAGTAGGGGCATTCGATTATTTTTTTTTGGGTGAGAATTGCTCAGTTTTGGGGAGAGCTGCAGGCCTCTCGAATTGCCTGCAACATATCCAAATCTATACAAAATACAGAATCCATTTAGTAAATCTGTTCTGTTCTTATTTCTTTTCTGTTTGTTTCCTCGTTGAATTTTTGTTTGTTCTATATATTTCTGTTCCTGGTGTGTTGGTGGATGATTTACATTCTGTGAATAAGGAGGAGTCCTAACAATAATCGAGAATATAAAGTGTGTAAGCTTACGTAATAAGTTGAAGATAACAGCTCATATACCTGGTACTACTTGCTCACAAACATATTAATTGTAAATAACAAATGCATAACTAACTTGCTAACACGTTATAGTCACTATGCTGACCTGGTAACATGCTAACTTACATTAACATTAACTTGTAAACTACTTTTTGAAATTTTTTTCTTTAAAAAGTAAAGAAAATAAATAAAATAAAAGAAGAATGAAGGAGTTGATGAATGTCTGTGCAACTAGTGGTATATTGGGGTTAATGGAATTTCCTTGGGTTTATTGCCTATATTGGGGTTATTTTTAAGCAACAAAGATTTTTTTTTTTAATTCCGATACACAGATACAACATATATATAACTCATTACATGGTTGCATCATGCAGGAACAATATACCGGATGCTGGTTGATCCTGGCAAGACCTATCTTCTCCGCATGATCAATGTAGCAAATAATGCAAACCTCTTCTTTTCAATTGCTGATCACAAACTAACTATTGTTAGAGTAGATGGAGCCAACGTTAAACCCTTAGTCTCAGACTATATTTTGTTAGGTACAGGAAAATCAATGGACGTCTTGGTCACTGCAAATCAATCTCCAAGCTACTATTACATGGCTGCTAGAAAATACTCTAGTTCTCGATCAAATGTTACAAATTTCGATCATATGAATGTTACAGCAATTTTTCAACACAGAGGAAACTATACTAGCCCAAGTTCTGCTTATTTTCCGTCAACACTTCCTATTTACAAGGACCATAGAGTTATTACTTTATACACTTGATTGATCATTTAAAGAGCATTTCATGTACACTTACTACATATACAATCTGTTCAAGAAAAGCTAAAATTTATATGAAATGAATCAATTCTTCGTTCGCAAAAATAGGCACATTCTTAGCATATGAAACATCTATTTATAATAATTGGTAAATAAATTTATATGAAATGAAATGAACAAGCAATGCATATGAAATGAAATGAACAAGCAATGCATATGAAATGAATCAATGACAAAAAAAAGTGGCTCAATATTACTGGTAAGTTTCTTTGTGACTGAAATTTATAATAAATCTAACTGATAAATTTAGTTCCTGAATAAAATAGGCACATTCTTAGCATATGAAACATCTATTTACAGAAAGCTTTGTCCCTGGAGGCAGATAGGAACAAGCAGTGCAATCTATGATTCATCATAGATTAGGCGGAACAAATTTTAAAACTGTCATTGATTCATTATGTAAATTTATTATAAATTTAGTATAGATAGGAACAAATTTAGTACAGATAGGAACAAGCAATGCTAATAAAACTGTTGTATTTTCACTTTGATGATTTGTTCCTCATTCTCATAAATCTGTATTTGTCCTACTTTCCATGAATCCATATCTAAATGTGTATTAGGCGGAACAAATTTTAAATACCTTATTGATGTGGAAGAACTTTTATTAGCATGAAAAGAAAGATACAACAGTTTTAAATGTAATAAATCTTTACCATCTTTACCATTAAGTCAAGTTTATCTAGAGTTCAAATTAATTTGAAGTATTCAGAAGTATGGTTACGATAACGAACAATTTTGAAATCTTATCTCAATTAGTTAAAGACCTCTGTGAGGAATAATATGCAACACACATACAAATTCTTATCACTAGTGATTTGACACTTATATTAACTTGGCATCTAAATATGGCATAATCTGATAATTAATGTGGCAATCCTATAAAGTGCAACATACAAGATTTGATCTTATCTCAACATGCAGGATTTGAGATAGAGACTTTGAATATTTAATTAATTACATGCTCCTTATATTTATACTATAAAACAAACTCTTGTTTGATCTCCATAAGTTTTTAACAATTATTTATTAGGATCTGAGCAAATCTTTTCTAACTTTGATCTTTTGTGACAAAATCTGATGGGCTTTGATTGTGGCCATAACTTGTGTTATATATATAGTGGTACTAATAATAGCCTGTAGTTTATAATTTATTTGCTTGTCTATCATATCACTTTCAAAAGGGGTACAGTTGGAAAATATATGAGATTATATATTTTTTGATAGGAAGGAAATATAAATGACAGTATTTAGTAATACTTAAATACAATCTTTTTATTTTTTAAATTTGGGCTGGCAGCCCAGCCATCAGCTAGCTTCATCGGTGCCTTGGCTATTGTAAGATGCTTGTTATGAGCTAACCTTAGAGCTTTTCTAGAAAGCAGTCACTCTTTTCCATTTATTTTTGATAAGAAACTTTTCAAATTGTATCAGAATAAAATAGCTATACAAGGTATAACAAGCATTCCACTAAAGAAGGACTAGCCTGAGAGGGCACAGAACTTTACAAAATGATACATTAATAAGCCATATAAAGTTAGTTAACCAAGAACTAGGCAGAGGCACCCAAAATAACGAGTAGTAACCCAATACTGCCTCCAAAAATTTCACCATGTCTTGATATCTATTTAATAGTTGCACAAAAATGTCGATGTATGATGATAAAAGAATGATGAATTACAAAGTTCAACTAGAAATATAAAATCACACAGCAATCCACAATGTCTATTGCAAATCTATGATTTCCCAAAGAAAATTAATGGAAGTCGATCACACAAAAATCATCATGGAAACGCAAACAGCAACAACAAGCCATGGAAACGCAATAGCAAACGCAGACAAAAACAAGTCATGGAAACACAATAGCAAACGCAGACAAGATATAGTACCAGTGCAGAAGTCGATCACGAGAGTTCTAGGAGCAGCTCGATGTAGAAAGCACACTCCTTGTGTGCACTCTTTCTCACTCTCCTCAACCACGAGTCACAAGCCCACAATCCTTCTTCTGCCATTGGGAAAGGAACATCTCTCAAGTGTTATGATCCTCCATTGCTGCTCAGACTAAGGAAGAAAGTAGATAGATATAGTAGCTCACTAGTAGCAAAGCGAAAGAAAGCAGGCAAATTGCGTCAGCACATTTCCCTCGCCACAATCTTCGTCGACTCGGTTGAAGTAGCTCACCAGTAGCAAAGCGGAAGAAAGTGGAAGATAAATATGTGCCTCGACGATCCCTTATGGGTTTGGCAAACTCAGCAGGGGAGTGGTGGAGTTAGAATTGGCTTGGCGGAGAAAATGGAAATCCGAAACAGGGAAGCTTGGCATGACCAATTCCCGCAATTCCCGCAATTATTTAGAAAATAATTTGATGAGAAATGAGAGGGAATACAAGAATTTGATGAGAGGGCGAAAACGGGAGAGAGATGAGAGGGAGATCGAAATAATTTCACGCAATTCCCGCTCTTAGGGCACAATAATTTTGGGGATTTTTGGCCCAGTTAAACGGCGGTTTCGAAACTGCCGTAAAGTCCGTTGTATGTCGGCCTTCTGCGATGGTTTTTAAAAACCGCCGCAGATGGGCGCAGTATACGCCCCTGATTCTTGTAGTGTATTTTACATATGTTTTATCATTTATTTGCTCATTTTGCAGTACATACATAGCATAACCATTGGATCAATTTACCGGATTTCAATCAAACGACTGTAAGACAATAGTGGCCGACCATGAGGCAGTTTCTCTTACACATGAGCCGACATAACGCCACGTGTAATAGACAATTGGGAGACTTACGTTTTCTACTCTACACTGTAGACTTCCGTGCCCTGAACATAATTTTCATACTCACACTCTATTCCTAAACTAACTCCACATTTGTGCTTCCTTTACCACCTTACCCCAAAACCCATGAAAGTCAACAAGTAATCTCCACTTATAAAATTCCATCTGCTCATTTTAACTCTTACAACCAACCTACACGTTAACATGGGCACATTACAAGAAAATAAAAGTTCGTTTTTACCCTTATCTGTTGACCTGCAACAGCGATGTACAAAACATATTTGCGACAAATTTATTTCCATTGTTCGAACAGTAATTTACACATTTACGCGGTCAATTTTCTCTCATTTTCAGTTCGTTCATTCGTACTCTCTTGTTAAATTAATCGCACCTATGTTCCCCACGTACAATTATGCCCTGACTCTGCGTGTGGTGCTCCTTACTCTGACAGGTTTATCACATAATATAATATGTAAATCTCATAATCCAACTGGACCAGTCATTGTCTCATACATCTACCTTTGCCCAAGACAAAGACTCTGCCTACACTGACATTCATTGGCTTAAGTCCTGACTCGTATTTTCAACCCTCTGCCTTCTCACATATCCCCCCTGTCGACCTTTTTTCCTTTCTTTCCCGACGAACTGCATATTTCCTTCACGTCCGCGGCCATCCGTTGACATATCCTCCTCACATTATCGGCATGTTCGGTACACTGTGCTTGCAACTCCTCTTCGAACTGCACCATTTTGGCCTGCAACGAACTGTCACTACGACGATCTCCCTCATCTCGTATCCTCAAACCCTCCATCTTTATGGATCCACCGACGTCCACTTTGTTTGTACCCACCCATGACCCAAAACTACTTGCGCCTTCATCAAAAAATCCTCGTAAACCTCTGGTAGTTACATTTTCGGTGCTGCATAACCTTGCATAATTAACGAATATAGTTGGTCAATAGACAAATGTACTACTCCTGCCATTGTTCACGGAGTTTTCCCAAATTCATATCACTTATTACGGTAGCGAATGGGGCGCCTTACTTGTTGGAGGTATCTGGCTACATCGGCCTCCTACAGAGGCATCTGGTGGCATTTTATTTTCGTGATGAACCTCGTTGTTTGTTGTACGAGCCTGCCTTTCCACAAACGCCTTCTCAGCCTCTTCTCTTGTCTTGAATGACTTGTGCTGTGCACCAGGATAGCAATCAACTTGCTGCCTTGCCTCTTCCCAACTGTTATAGACTCTAATTTCTCATCCAACAAAAACGACATACGATTTTCCCTGCACAAAAATTTTGTTCTCATTTCCTTCAAACATTCTCGCCTGTGTCTGTATGTATACATATGTGTGTGTGTGTACAAAGGGATATATGTAACGCACATACCATAACGTCAGCACGGAAATACTTCGACCCCCTTCTCCCTTTTGGTTGCCCTGCTACAACGTCTCTGAAGCTTGCTACCTTCTTATAGTTGCATTATCTATGTCAGCCTTGGGTTACTACCAAATTGTTATAGCCTTTCATTTCCTGTCCTTGTCCGTTATGACACATAGCTTTGTTCATATTTAATAATGCTCTTAATCATACCAGGAAGCATATGCACCTAATGCAGCCTAGCACGGAATGACCTTCCTGTCTGACAATATCGGTAATATCTACCCTTTGCTGCTGTTGAAAAGTCAAACGTCGAGACCCTTCGACCCGTCTCCAATCTACCATTCAAACCTATCATGTTGCATCAGTAGCGTGCTCCGCTTATCTTTGACTGCATCCCTCGTTTTGGACATCCGCCCTTAATGTCTGACCACAACACGTGCATGTGCTCCCCAACAGTCCAACTTTGTCGTACAACAGGTTTACTTTTGACTGTAGTCGACCTCTGCATTAACCAAATTGGGATCATCCTGTATAATCCGCTGCACGATAAATGACTCCATACTCACACTCTACTTCGAAATGCATAATATGCGCATGGGTAACACGCCTCTGCCATACCCTACTTGAACCTCCGTACATGTCCTACGGCCCACATCACCCAGTTCTGTTTACATCATGTGCGCCTTCATTGCCACAGTGCGATTACTGGGAACGTGCCATGTGCATATAGTTGTCAATATACTCGTGCCTTCTACTGTGGACCCCAGGTTAGGGAGTCCGTACGCTGCGTAACGTGTATATACATGCTTGACCCTCAACATTGAAACTGGTTGATAGGGTTGGAACCAGGGCGGGGCGGGTACGAGGCAGCCAGTATCCAGCCCCGCCCCGCTGACCCTTTTTTTGTCCCGCCCCACCCCTTTGCCCCTTTGTGGGGGGCAAAAAAAAATTTAGTAGATCCAGACCCGCCCCGCCCCGCCCCGCCCCACCACTGTTTATATTTTTACATCACACCCCTATAATCTTTATATTTTTTAACTTAATCCCTTGTAATATTTACATCTTTGTAAATAACTCCCTTATCAATTTATCATCATATATCATTTATAACTATGATCATTTTTCAACAATCATAAAAATAATAAATCTTCAAACTAAAATCAAAATAGTTGTATATTACCATTTGATTTTATTAGTAATAATATTACATATTCCATTAGAAATAATGTTAAAAGTTTATTATTGCTTGTAAACTAGTTAATTGATAATTTTTAAAATAGTTGATAATACAATTAAATAATTGTTCAATGACATGTTCATTTAATTTCAAATTAATAATAGTAATAATATGATTGGTATATACTAAATAATTAATATTATAAATATGTATGAAATACTAATAATTTAATTAACTAATTTAAATTACGATAAATCATATATTTAAAGTTATAAGATTATTTTTATCATATTTCTATTTACATATTTAGAAAATAATATATTGATTATATTAAACACATACATTTTTAAAATAATAATGTTAATATTGCAATAATTTAAATAGTACTTAGTAATCTATATCAAGATTGTATATGTTATACAAATTTAATTACTATAAAATACAAATATTTAATTACCATTTGATTTTATTAGTAATAATGTTACATGCTTTATTAGAAATAATATTAAAAATGTATTATTCTTGTAAACTAGTTAATTAACACTTTTTTAATAGTATTTTAATTTAATTTCAATCTAATAATAGAAATAACATGATTTGTATATACCAATTAATTAACATTATATGTATTTATGAAACATTAATAATTAAATTAATTAATTTAAATTAAGAATTTACGATAAATCATATATTTAAGATTATAAGATTATTTTTATCCTATTTTTATTTATATATTTGGAAAATAATATATTGATTATATTAAAAATATATATTTTTTAAAATAATCATGTTAATATTGCAATAATTTAATTAGTACTTAGTAATCTATATCAAGATTGTATATATTATAAAATTTAATTATTATAAAATATAAATATTTAATTATCATTAATTGTCATTTAATTATATTAGTAATAATGTTACATACTTTATTAGAAATAATGTTAAAAGTGTATTATTGCTTATAAATTATTTAATTGATAATTTTTTAAATAGTTGATAATACAATTAAATAAATTTTTAGTAACATGTTGATTTAATTTCAATCTAATAATCGCAATAATATTATTGGCATATACCAAATAATTAACATTATATATTTATGAAACATTAATAATTTAATTAATTAATTTAAATTACAATAAATCATATATTTAAGGTTTTAAGATTTTTTTATGATATTTCTATTTACATATTTAAAAAATAATATACTGATCATATTATAGATATATATTTTAAAAATAATCTTATTAATATTGTAATAATTTAATTAGTACTTAATAATCTATATCAAGATTGTATATATTATACAAATTCAATTACTATAAAATACAAATATTTTATTTTGTCATTATAATATGACGAAATTGATGTTAATATACTAAAAGATATTAATTATTAATTAAAATGTCATTTTTATTAAAATATTTACATTATTTGTAAAATTATTAAGAATTTATATATATGAAAAGTTTAACAAATATAACCTAAAAAATTATCTAACAGTCCTAAACTTTAAAAATTTTAAAAATACACCCCTAACCTTGCGGGGCGTGGCGGGTCTACGGGTCCAAATGGTTGGACTCGGACCCGGACCCACCCCGACCAGGGCAGAAATTTTCTGCCCCAGGCCCGCCCCTATGAATGCTCCGGGACGGGTCAAGACCTGCCCCATTGGACCGGGTCCGGCCGGGTCCGTGGTGGGTCCGGGGCAAATGCCCAACCCTACTGGTTGACGCATACCCCCACTTGTGTTTTGTTAAAGGTACTGTCGTTCACCATTGGCACCAACAAAGGATAGTTTCACCCTTTCTGCCTTTTGCACTCGGCATTAACAATTACGCCGATTCTGCCACGCACACGCTTTAAATTTGTCACTGCCTCTTATATTTCGACCACCCGCATACATTTGCCATTCATTTACGAGGACTTGTTACTTAATTTATGGGTCAAATCATCGTTCAAAATATTGGTCAATGGCATCAAGTGGTTCATGTTTACGTAATTGTAATGCACCTGGTGGTTATTCAATACGGAATTACAAATATTGCTGAATTTGTCCCCTCCCCCGCCAAATGGAAACAAAACCTCGTGTCCTTGGACAATGTCTTCATTGGTGGCCCCTAATTCACTTGACTAAGGCCCACCTGTCATATTCATTTTCGTTTCCCATGTTTTACTACCAAGGTGTAAACGTCTTCTGAGTACAAAACCACACATAAATTTGATGTCCGGATTAAAGGGGTGTTCCTTCCACCACTTGTATGTCTTAATTTAGCTGCACAATCTATTCAACACTTCATCGTAAAACAATGAAACAAATAAAGTAAAATAGCCTTTGTTGTGTTACAGTAATGCAGAAATTCAGTTACAACGTTGGGCAACGATACAAAGATTTTTTTTCACGTTTCTAACTTACGTTGCAATGAATAACCTTTTTCTAGTATCACAACAACCTCGCATGAAGTATGCCCAGTCCATCTGTCGCAACCTGACGCACATTTATGGGTCGACTGAAAATTTACGATTCATCCATTGCACTTGGTCTATCATCTTGTCTTGATCTATGAAGTTGGTTATGCCATTTCCATGTTCCTCCTTGTGAAGTGTGCAATGAAGAAGTGTGCAACGAAGCAGTAACAGATGTCGGATGAAAAATATCGTTTGCAGCTCTGCAGTAATGGTTGCTTGCTTTCGTATATCAAAGAAGATAGGGAAAATTATGTCCTTACTAAATATTTGTAATACTCCTACGACATCATGCATACACTGACATCTACTTATCCTCCACAGCCTCGTCCATCGACGGACACCGTAAAGGACATAGACAACATAATTGGGAAACAGATTGGCTTCTTGGAAGATATTTATGTCATATAGGCACGTCAGAGGAAGTGCTTATCCTATCACGTACATGCTAAGCTGGTGTTAAAAAATGCCTGCTTGGAGAAATAAGGCAGTACACACACCTAAGCGATTCACTACTTCCAACATTCAACAAATATAAAAAATAAGTTTTTACCTTAACGGGATGAGTCATTGGTCTCTATCGTGCAACCATATTGTTCCACAAACTTCACTTGTTCCACGTTAGTGTTTGTTAACACCATATTGTTTTCCATTTATACGCAAAAACAAATTTTTTGGTGCAGATCACCGCCTCATCATGTTGATGCAGAGACGTTTTTTAAGCGCGGTGATGGTTCCCCTTTTGATTCCGTCATGCACGAAAATAAACTATGCTCATTCACTGGGTGATACTCGCAAAATTGCAGTTGTATGCATCTGCGACGCCAAATATTTATCTATTTAATTGGTGAAAGGTTTCTTAATTAAACAGGTTGGTCCAGCGCAACTATTTACAATCATTGAATCTAGAAAATAGAGGGATGTCATTATGAATGCCTGTCAGACGTATTGGGAGCCAAGATTTGTAGCCTGCGATATAGCCACCATATCTTCGATACGTTGCAGCGAATTAAAGGGCAATGCATTGTGTTATCTGCCTCTTGTTCTGCGTTAGCTAATGGTCACCTCCTTCGGATGGAATCATAATCGTGAAATATTGGATCGCAAATTAGTTTTCCCGTAAAAGGCGGCCACCCCTGCTGTTATTCAGCTTAACTACCACAGCAATTATGTGGCTCCATAAAGATTCGGTATAAATTCTTATTGAAATTTCCACATGTAACCGTAGACGCAATTGATTAAACTTGTCCCCTCATTTACATGTATGGGGACAACAAGATCGATCTACATAACTTTAACAATCTTTCTGGCCCCATGTGGTTGGTATTTGATGTGAGTTCCAAGACATGGCGTTCCTACTCTCCATCTCCTGGTGGTCAATATTTGTTATTATATGCAACTATATAAATTCATTTATGTGGCGATAAACAGATATCTGGGATTAACGTTTATGCTCTGCATAACATTTCCATTGGACGCGGCTCGACTTATGGAACAACGGATGGTTAATGGTAATTTCGTCGACCCAAATAAATAGTTCCTCCAAATTATAGTTACAGTCACAAATGGATGGCCCCGTGGTGTTAAATGCTTTCGGCGTCGTTATAAATAGTTACGTTTTAACCCCGCAAGGTTAGCTTATATGTGTGATTTACCTTGCATTACGGGGATAGTGGTTTACGGTTAGCGTTAAAACTATTCAGTCACACCCATGGATTTAGGTTTCATTGTCACCTGCTATTGCTTACCGTACAAAATCTTTTCCACTTACTTTAACTACATGGCCTCTTAGTCATCTCGTCGACAGAATTACGTAACAGGCATAATATGAGTAATATGAGTAACTTCATTAAAATAAAAAAAAAAATAGGGAAGCACAAGTGACCGAAACTACATGAAATCTCGTTTGCAAATGAACTACATGAGATGGCAACTCGTCCCAACTTCATCATCGGGCATTGGACCGCGACTGCATTGACATCGTATTTCCAGGTAAAGGCCGCATGCCATGGACCGCGGATTTGTTAAGTCCCGTAAATTTTTGAAAATGAAGGATCTGTTGTGGGGTAATAGGATTACAGATTCGATTATGTTGTTCTAAATTGTTATTAACTTAAAAATGAAATGCGCAGTCATCGATAACTACGAAGAGATAAAAGGAACTTGCATGCAAAGGAAAGTATAAAAGCGCTGAGTTCGTAAGCACAATACAGTTATGCGACGATATAATGCGGCGTTGGGCCGCTGGGCCAAGCCCAAGGTGCCAGCGCGATTCATCCGATAACGTGATCAGTACTTCCATGTGGATCAATTAGCCTTGGCAGATTCTGTTATAAATTAATCAGGCTCGTCAATTGTATACTATGCACCCGTTTCATTTATCACGTTATATCTCTGCCTTCTTTAATCACTTCATATCGTAGTTTTGACATGGCTTTGACTGACTTCATATCGTAGTTTCAACATGGCTGGTCAATACTTAAATTTCAGTAGTATTTGCATTATGGCACTACTATCATTAACACATACAGGACCACCTACGTTGCCTAACAAATAAACACAGCCCCCTAAACACCACTGACATACGTACATGTGGGGAAATTAAATTAAAAAGTCAGCGGTTTAAAGTGGTTGAACAAAGACTCCTATGGATTGACTCAATCTCCCACATTGTTGCTGACATCGCTGCTGATGATGTCGCCCTCGTCAGCTTATCGCAAATGATCGAAATGAAGATTACGTCGGTACGCACGTCATCGTTCGATGACGAGTTGCTGCCTAAGCCATTAACGCTCGAGTTCACGACTCTGTTGTCGGAGTTCCCGTTCAGCAACTGTGCGCGTGATGTAATTGAAGACAATGCTTTGTTCATCCCTCATTTGGTATAAGGCAAACATGTCCACGACGTCGTCATCAGATTCTAGAAACATGGTGTGACCATCCCACAGAAAATCGATCAAAAGCAGTAGTTGCCTGTAGTCAGTAACGTTGAGCCTAGGAATCCTCGCTGATACCGTCATGACCAATGAATATAAACAAACCCGGTCAGAGTTCACAGATACGAGCAGCCACGGGAATTCGCCCCTACAAACATGAAGGAAAAGGTAGAACGTCAACATCAAGCGTCCAACCTAAAACATACAGAAGGCAAAGTTAGTGCAGAGGCATTGCTAAACATACAAAAAGTTACGGTCAATGGCAGCATGGCCACAAATCCTATACTGCCACCCTGTGAACCTTGGCCATGTAGTACAAGGTTATGGGGACAAGAGAATGAATAAACCATCCATCTACCCACAAATAATTGACTAGTCTAGATAAGTCAGACAAAAGTCATATAAGGGTGTGCAATGATAACCCAACCATTCAGGTATTGTTGTTGTTTATTAGCATATGACGAGGACCGCACAACCTATCTCATTGGCTGCGCTACTGCCATGGGAGAGATTGTCGAGACAAAAAAGCTTTAAGGGACATGAAAGCTGCACCTACAAAGACAGTTTTTTGCAACAACCATAACCGGAGACCCAAATGCCCACTCGTGTAGGTTCTGAAGTGAATTTAATCCACACCGTCATACTTAAAGCTGCAACAATTTACTGTTATTAAAAACTTACAGGAGGGAAGGTGGAAGTTGGTGTGTAGCGATTATTTACGGTCCACGAAGTCAGTTTCGTCGATGACGACACTGAAACATGAGCGATCCTGCATAATGCCGAGGCTTTATATTCCAAAGGTCAAGCAATGCTGGCGGAGTCATTTGTGAAATGATGGAGACAATTAATGGCCGATACGTGGGCAGTGGGAAAGGCGCTTAAGATATGTATGGCATTGATGGAGGGCTATTAAAGCACTTAATGATAGATGCACATACCGCAACGACGACCCATTCCCCCTAGCCATTGGTTCATGTCAGTAAGTACTTATGTGTTATACATGCACATAGGACGAGATATGAGGAGACCTAAGGCGCAGAATCTATTTACAAGTACACGTCTGCACATGATCGATGGGCATTAAAGAATCCATTATTTACGACTTTATCCATTTGGGTTAACATTTGAGCATAAGATAATGGGCCCGCAAGGCCCAAAACAGTTAACTTCTGGTACTTACTGTATCCATGTTGTTGTACATTAAAGCTTTCGCCCCAACTTTGTGGTCAACGTACTTGCACGTAACGGAAGATAATGGGCCCCCAATCCCCAAAATAGTTAACTCCACACAGCCATCCATGTCAGGTACATTCGGACAGCAAATTTTGCTAATATTTAACATGCACATA
Source organism: Boswellia sacra (assembly GCA_013180625.2). Lineage (NCBI taxonomy): Eukaryota > Viridiplantae > Streptophyta > Magnoliopsida > Sapindales > Burseraceae > Boswellia > Boswellia sacra. Next base: position 44,535 of record SNVD02012157.1, read on the forward strand.
ACATCAAGTAACTCCAGATGTAGGTTCAGTTTAAATGTAACTACAAAACTAGTTTGAAAATGATAGTGCCAACCGTTTACGAAACAGTCCACTCTTGCTGGTAGCCTTGCACCCTCTCCGTTGTCGTAGTGCTCAGTCATATTAAATAATAAACGAAAAGATAATTATTCAAAATTAATATTAAATAATATTAAAAATCTAACATTTGCATATATATAGATTTGTATAATAATTTTTAAGCAAATAAACTTTTTACACTAGAGTAAATATTTAATTAACTATAAATATGATGCAATAATAAACTAAACTTGAACAAAATTAAATTAGTTTATAATTAAAAAAAGATGTTTTAACATCTCAATTGAAATCCCAATCACATTCCACTTCAGCCCAGTCCGGACTCCCAATGTTTTTACAGGGGCCAATCTAGTAATTCGCAAACTTTAAGCCTCATATTTTCGTTCTCCTTCCCTCAGGGGCCAATGTAATTATGCCTGACTTTTATAACATTACGTCAATTAACTTTCCTTTTCATCTACCATCGTCTGTCGCTATCTTCTCCTTCTTTGTAAATGTGCCGCTATGCTGTGCATCTGTTATTGTGGTTAACATTGCGTCGAAGTTTGTTATCTGTTCTTCCTTTCTTCCATCTGTGGGTGGGTTCGTCAAGATTCATTAATGATCGTGGAGTTGCCCTATTAGGCGAATATTTTGACCTTTTATTATCAGAAATGGCCACGACAGCGTCCACAGGTGAAGGATTTTGTAGCGATCAACAGACGAGGTCGCGTAAGGTGGCGCAGAGATTTTGTAGAGGTGACAAGATTCGGATGTGGTGAAGAAAGAGCAGTGTTTCGAGTTGAAGATTAAAATTCTTTCCTAAACTCGAAACACGGTGGGCATAGCCGTGACGTGGCAAACATTCTAGTCGAGGCCAGGAGAAGTCCATTGAATCACAAATCGGCTGGGGCCTCGTGTAAGGGAGATGGAATGTCGGGGCTGTTGTGCTCGTTATCCATTACTGGGGGGCCCCATTGTAATTCAGCAAAAACAAGGGGTGAAACGTGGGTTCGTGGGCTGGCAAAATAACCTCCACTTACGGCCTTACAGCGATAATGCAGAAGATCGTGAGCCCTATCCTAATGTGTCATTAAAGTCATTAATTACACCACCACAGATACAAATGTCCACGTGCTGCCACCTCAGCAGTTGCTCTTCAATATTTGAAACGTAATTAATGTGTGCAGGATTCATGAACGGACTGCAGGGACAATTTTTTTTTCTCCCAGTCTCATTGTAAGCATTGGAGAAAAGGTAAACGTAGAAAGTGGAGAGACACATTTGTCGCAGTCAGCCTCCGGACTATGGGGACTTAAAGTCTTACGAACTAGTTAGACCATCTTCAAGTATGATCTTCGTCATTGATTTCTAAGTGTGGCTCTAGTTATTTAATGGGAGTGAGGGGTGAACACGTAAGGGAAATGTGACATGTAGAAAACAATATCTATCACTTTCGAAATTGTACAGAACAACTACGAAACTTCCCTCATCATCTCAAGGGGATTTGGGTGAATGCTTAGTGGGATTTAGTATATGTAGAGTGAAAATCGGTCGACCAATGGGCTACGTAACTGAACAAAAGTAAAACTAGGTACATATTCAAATATATGTTACTAGTAGTGAGGTGCAGACTGACATGCTACCCAAATCATGTTATGCGGACTATATGTACGTAATAGAAACTGATAAACCTAACCTCCCCTGTTTACAGGTAGAATGGGAAAACGGAGGTGTTCCGAGGTAAGAAAATTGGAAAACAGTGGTAAGGAGCCACAAAAGGGGGACGTCTCAACCGATATTCCTGTGTTGAAACAAAAGAAATGAGCTAAGTGGACAAATTTCAGGTAAGTAGTATTGTAACTGCTGCATTCACGGTTAATATATTAGTGCTTCATATATATAAATATATCCACATAACAAAATCTATATATATATATATATATATATATATATATATATATATATATATATTTACGCATATGACTTGGTGAAATATAATATTAACGAAGGAGACGTTTTCTGAAATTTGTACCAATTACATACTCTGTTTTCAGGTCGGTAGTAAACAAAGGGAGTAAAACTGTTGTAGTTATGAAGGTCTCAATGTGTAAATAATATCTTAATAGATATATTTTGCAGTTACATATATCGAGTGCCCACCTTTACCTTGATGCATAAAAATATATTTACATATAGTCACAAACACACACGTCCCAAGCTAGCTTACAATTCTTCCCGAGGTAGATGGGTGATACTGGGGAATAGTGTTTCATGTTCGTAATGGTTTGGTCCCTTTCAGGAAGGAGCAAATAGAGTTGATCAGGAAGAGTCAGCGCACTGTCCGAATCGATAAAACGGTAAGAACTCTGCCTTGTGACACAACGATTTTAAGATTAACTAAATGTAATGTTTGTGATTGAAGTTACCCTTTTCCCAAACGTAATAGAGGAATGGCTAATGCAGGTAATGAAGAAATTCAGGGGAAAATGGGCATCACTCTCTTTTGTGGAAAAGGACAAATATATTCAGCGGCAGGAACTGTCTAGGGCAAATGCAATAGATAACAGCATCCCATGTACGAGTTCACCTATGAAAAACAGGGGGAAATTCCAAACCCGATGTAGTCCGAAACGTTTCCAACGCTTCGTGACAAAATTAAGCAGCTTCTAGAAACAAGCAGTTACGGAGATAGGATTTGCAAATCTGCTACATATAAGACCCGATGCTCTGAGAAGTGGGTTGTGTAGGATGCTCGTGGATGATTTTGACCCAGACACTTGTATTCTAAAAGTGGATGGACAGTCGGTGCCATTAAATTCGTCACGCTTTGCGGAGACATTAGGTGTTATCAATGGCGGCATTCCAGTATCACGGGGGACGACGATAAAGTCAGGTCACTTAGAAAGAAATTTTGTAATGGAGGCCGTGGAATTACAATTTGTCAAATTGAGGAGATGATGGATCGTGAAGATATATCCTCTGATGATTTCAAGGTCGTGTTCACCCTATTTGCGTTGGCAACATTGCTATGCCCTATTGTCGGCTTGGTGGTTGATCCAAGCTATCTACATGCTCTTGTAGATGTGCAGAAGATACCTCTTCACAATTGGGCCACGTTGTGCTTTACAAAGTTCGTCGATGGGGTTCGAGATTTCAAAGAGAATAAATGTAGAAATATGTCAGGTTGCGTACTCTTCCTAGAGGTAAGTGACTAGACTAAATACTTTATAGAGATTGTTGTATGTAAGCAGTATATGTTTTAGATGTGGAACAGCATGTTCATACCTTAATTAGCAAATTACCATCAGACTGCAGATACGAAACACCGTGCATGCCAACCAGTCATGTAACATGAATGCATGCCATACGTTAAACTAGCTTTAGATAGATTACGATGGGTAAGCAAAGTAGGACAATAAATGTCGTATATCAACGTTTGTATGAACTGCAGCAGCATTACTGCATGCTCAATAAATAATATTAGCTAAGGGTGTTAATCATTACACAAATTCAACATATGTATGATGTTAAAAGGCAGCATCACATTGCATCCACGTGTGTAAATTACTAGTATGTCTGTCGTACTGTTGGTCTAACTTGTGAAATTATTGTTGTTATGAAAACAGCTTGTCTTCATAAGTGGCCTTCAAAACAAGATCAGTAAGGCAGGGGCCAAATCTGGACCGGTCATAGCGTGGACACGAAACATCATTGACAAAGCGATACGAAAACAAGTGTCCCAACGCATTACCATGGTTAGGCGTTATATCCGTTTGTTTCTGAATTGTACATATGTGATGTAAGAACAGTTAACAAATTTAATATTTCATTGCTGATATTATAAAGTATGGGTGTGTGGCATGAAGATATCGTCGGCTACATCGGCCGTATGATTCTTATTTTTAGGTATGTCATTCGTTGTCCGATTGGGTGTGGAGTGGTTTGTGCAATTGGGGGAAAATGTAAGTGATGGTCATCACACCTCCGGGGTGAACAAATATCGTGAAATACGTACATCTAACCTGGAAGAGGCCGAAGAAGTTAGACAAAAAGGAGTAGCCAGTCGGGAACAAAAGAATTCAGAAAGATTAATAGATGAGGGACAACGTACTGACGATGTTGACACTATCAGGTCAGAGGTGGAGCAGGTTAATAAGGACAAGGCAGCGGTGAAAGCACTACAACATACTGTGGACTCGATCCTTATGAAGACTACTAAGAGAAAACAACAAGGCGACATGGTCGTTGAAAGAGTAACAAAGTTGTAGGCCAAAGGAGAGGGATCCAATAACTTGAGAGGCTTAGAACTTGGAAGTTCTGTTTGTGACACTGCTTGCCCACAGGTGCGTTGTGGGGGGAAAGAAGGAGGCGTCACTGAAGGCATCTTTGGTTTGAATGTTGATGACAGTCCACATCAAATGAACGAGCCTCTACATGGTGACATTGTGGATTAAGCTAAGCAGGTGACAACAAAATTGGCACATGGCAACATAGATAGTGGACAGAAAATAGGCTTCAATGATGAGACAACGGAGGTGGCATGTTCAGAAGAGCCGCACGAGGCGGTGAAGGTATGTGTATCATTACATTACAAGTAAAGTTGGTGTGGCCACATTAGTAAAACAAACCATTGTTAACGAAGAGATATCTGTGGTCATATTCTATCCGCAACATGAATATGGATATGCAGCGTTCCTCCACTGTGGCCATACCACCATTGTCCTCAACAGAAATTGAATTTATAACTTTGCACTCTTTATTGTTTTAATACTGACATTATACAGGAAAGGAAGCCAAAAAACTGAGACAACTATGTCGTAATTTCTTCGCCCGAACGGAGCTACACGGGAAAAGAAAGGAAAAACACAATGGTACGAAAATGCTTCACGCACAGGGCGAGTCCATTGGTGAAAGCAAAAGGTAGCAGGGGCAAACGGGCTATTGGGCAGGTCTATACGTTGTACCAGCCCCCATTACAATGAAGGAGCTAAAGATTATCGAATACGTGCTAAACTCTGCAAATGAGCCATCGTGAGTATAGGCGTTATTGTAATGTAATCTGCAATATATGATGACAACCAGATACACTAACAAAGGGTAAACAATTTAGGGAGATATTGGTTAGATATCGGCATTCACATGCGACGCTATTCGACTTGAGAACGTTATGGCCAGAAGAATGGGTATCAAACATGGTAGGCTAAATGATGGTAATTTATGTGGCAGCCTCTGACATGCATTAAACTTTATTGTTATTTAGTTTTGTGTGTTGATATGCACAAAGGTCTACAAAGGATATAGGTTGATACATGTCAGAGGTTCTAACTCTTGAAAGAAGGCTAATATAGTTGATTTATTTATGCAGGTGATCAATGTGTATGCAGAGCTCACCGCAATAGAGGATAACAGCCAGCGAACAGATGGCAATCGGACGTGGTATCTGTCTTTTGGGTTTTCTGTAAGTGTAACATTCATGGAATCATAATGTTAATATGTATGATAGCTTGGATCCCGATTATTAATTTAATCTGGTTGAGGATATGAGACAGAATTTTGTGGCGGATGCAGGATGCTATTAGGAATGCTAAACAACTAAACGAAGTCGGATTGTCAACAGCGAGTCATTATCGTGCAAATTATATGCAAAATTTTAGCAAGTGCACACAGGTATTAGCTAGCAAAATGTTTGCATTGTTTGGACAAATGTACGGGTCGTCTAACGAATTTTGTGATTAAAACTATGAAGCTGTTTAAATTATAATGCTTAGTATACATGTTATTGTATCGAACCAGTCGTCTACTAAGGCCACAACAAAAGAGGATTGATGTGTACTGACCGTAATTAGCATAGACAGTTATAGATGCACAATATATTTTGGTTATTTAAAGTTATGCAGCTAACAACTTATGTCATGGGCAGATTTTTGTGCCAATGTATGATGGCAATGGACATTGGTTTGCTGTGATAATTCGGGTACCCAGCAGGTGCGCGGAGATATGGGACTCCTTTCATTCTCCCAGACAATGAAAAAAGTATGAAAATATGGGGAGGAGAATTGTGAGTATCATTACAATTATTCCTACATGCACCAGTCACATTACACAATTTGTTATATCTGCTGGTGATGTTGACATTAACAAATGGAATGCTATGCAGCTGCAAGCGATTGACATTATACTGGTAGATGAAATTACCCGATATGGTGACGGAGAGCTACGATTCTCGGACTTCGATGTTTTCACCAACAAGGACGTGCCAACGCAGCAGAACGCGTATGACTGTGGGGTTTATGTGATGAAGTTCATGGAGAGCCGATGTTCCATAAGCCCACCTAACGCATTGGTAAGAATATTACATTTTCGGAGTTCGGGAACAAACTAAGTAATTCAGTAGACCTTTTATTCGAGGTTTGATTGAATATACTCATTGTACAAGTGCATTCGGATGCAGCTCGTTTGAGCCTATTGCTGAAATTGGTGATGTCCCCCATGAATCTGGTACGGGCAGACGTTGTGGAGCGTGCTGAGGCAAAGTTTGCAATGTGGGCTTAGAATGATGGAGGGGAAAATTCCAGCATGAGCAGCAGATGCACAAGAGTTAATGTGGAAGTAGAGTAAGAGTGTTTGTAGGCCGTGGCGTGCGCAACAACTTTTGTTACTGTAGTCAAAGCGGCAATGAATTAGGACTTCGTCAGATATACGTTATACAATCTCTATCAGATATGGTTGTACAAGTTTTTTGTTTACTTTTAGGTGGACACCCAAATGTACAGGCCATTGTGTGATTGGGTGTTCATGTGGATAGCGGAAATGATTTATAGCTGAGATGGGAAACAACGTTTGTTTTTCTTAGTATTTGTGGGTGGGGAGCATACTCCACAGGGGGTACGGTTGAAGACATTGACGCAATATGTTGTTCACGTAATGATAATGGCATATCAGAACCCAATAACGAGTAGCTATTCCTTGGTGGCCATTGCACCGGTGCTGGCGACGCATTAGGAAATATGTTGGTGATGTAATGATAATGGAAACCGAACCACTAATGAGTAGTTAATAGGCGTTGGGCTGTCGAATTATGTTCGTGGACATATTTATATATAAATACATGTATATGTTTATAAAAGTTCGTTGGTCCATTGTCCTTACAAATAACTGCAATGACACAAATATGGTAGCCGTTTCGGCATGTATATGTTTAAATGTGGACCAATAATATTTGTAGTTCAATAAATAAAATTAACTATATGCAATTTCAATGTACAAATAAATAAAGAATTTATTATCATTTCTTGCGGATCTAATGTCATCGTTATAAAAATAAAATTAAGAAATTTATTTTATAAAAATGTATGTAATTTAACAAAAAAATAAGGATGTTAAATTAAGAGTTATAAAATAGATAAGGTAGACGTTTTTTTTTTTTTTGTAAGTTAGTTTTACCAAAGCTGTTTATATATGGAGGAATTAAAATAAATTGACATTATGATAATATAAATATTATTTTTAGTATAAGTAAATTTCACCAAAGTAATCTAATATGCAAGATGAAATTTAAGTAAATGAGAAAATATTGAAAGTTAATTCTACCAAAGTAATATAATATGGAAGAATAAAATTAAGTAAACAAGAAAAATATAAATATTAAGAAAATGTTGAGAGTTCATTATGCCAAAGTAATCTAATATATGAGAAAGGGGACACTATAGCTATACATCAGCTACTGTAGTCATAGCGAATGCGAACTTAACGACTCGTGCAATGAGTGAAGAATACACAAAACCATAAACTGCACACAACCGGTCGAGTACTATCCGTTAATTTTTTATACATAATATATTATGTAATGTTAGACTCGGAGTAATTGTAATGTTATAAATTAAAATTATGTATTATATGAAAAAAAATATGTTATAAGTTGCTGAGGAAAAAATATAAATAACAAAACAATAATTACAAGAATAAAAATCGTAAACAGCAAATAAAAGTCATTAATTGTATATATGCAAACTATTTACGGAAACTATACAGTAATTACGATTGCTATTCATTTAATTGCAATATTTATACGCCTATTTATGATTTTTATACGTTCATTTGCGAAATGTATATGCCAATTTATAGTTGGTGTTTCTTTATTGGATAAAAACAACATTGTTTACGATTTTTATAGAGGCATTTATGACTTTTAATGGCTTATTTACGACTTTTATAATAAAGTTTACATCTTTTTAAATACAAACTTACAAATTAAATGTTTTTTGCACGTAAGCCGTTTATGACATTTATACAGTCATTTACGCCTTTTAAATATTCATTTGGTCGATATTTATATATTATTGAAAATTACAGAATGATTTACGATTTTTATACATTCAAATACAACATTAATGAACATGGTTACGAATTTTATAAATACATATGCGAAATTTATATAAGGCATTTACTACATTTACACCATTGTTTACAACATTTTTTTGATATTTACGGTAACTAAAAAATAAATATCGACTTTTATTCATTAAATTGCAACATGTATACGCCTGTTTATGATTTTTATACATTCATTTACGAAATTTATATACCAATGTATGGCGAAAGTTTCGGTGTTTCTTCATTGAAAAAAAACTTTGTTTACGATTTTTATACAGTCATTTATGACTTTTAATGGCTTATTCACGACTTTTATAATAAAGTTTAAGTCTTTTATACAAAATAACAAATTAAATATTTTTTCCACATAAGCCGTTCATGACATTTATAAATCCATTAACGATATTTTTATAGAGATTTATGACATTCACTACATAGGAGGGGGGCATATAATGCGGCCTTCTGCGGCGGTTTTTAAAAACCGCCGCAGATGAGTTTCGAAAACCGGGTTCTACGGCGGTTTATAAAACCGCCGTATAAAGATTTTAAAATTTCCCAAATGGAACCCTAAATCCAATTGCATGCAATTCCTTCGATTTCCTCCCTCCCCATAGTTCTCTGTGGCGAAATCCCCCCTCCTTCGCGTGTCTCTCTTCAGCGAAATCGCCGCCCTCCCCCCTGCCGCTGCTGTTCCCGCCATTTCCCCCGCTTGTAACCGCCGTAGAACCTGCGATTTCCTCTCGGTCTGCACCGCGCGTCGGTCTCCCTTTGCGATTTTCTCTGCCGCTGTCTCCCTCTGCGTATTTCCCCCGCATGTAACCGATTTCACCGTGATTTCCTCTCGATCTCCTCCCCCGCGTCTCGGTCTCCCTCCGCGAGTTTGTGTAGAGCAAAATCGGCCCCCCACCCTGCCGCTGCTGCCTCCATTTCTCCTGCAGCTGCCAGCGAAGCCGTCGCCATGATTTCCTATCGGTCTCCTCCCCCGCGTCTCCGTCTCCCTCCGCAAGTTTGTCTAGAGCAAAATCGGCCCCCCACCCTACCGCTGTTGCCTCCATTTCTCCTGCAGCTGGCAACGAAGCCGCCGTCGGTTCTATGTGGTAGAGCCGATTTTCCTCTCGGTCTCCATCCGTCTCTCTCTCTATCACCAAATTGACCATCCGTCGTCGCTTCTGTGTGGCAGATCCTTCTTCGTGACAGAGCGCCGGTGATAGGTAATGTGTTGTTTGGAATTGGAATTTTTTATTTGCAGAGCGATTTCTGGTGTGTTGTGCTGTAAGTTGTTGGGTGATTTTTGTTATTTTTTTGCCGATTGGAGATTGATTCTTTGGACTGTGGATTGGTTGTGCAATTGGGTGTGGAGTGGTTTGTAGTGATGAATTGGAGGAACTCAGAGAATAGTAACGAGATGTTTGTAGTGATGAATAGGGGTATAAAGAAGTTTGCTTATGTATTCATTTCTTTTCTCAAACGTTTTTGTTTGGAATTTGTTTTTGTTTTGAATGAAATTGGAAATGAATGAACAGTTAAAACTAGTACCATTTAGATTCTGTTCAACTTTTGTATGTGTGTGTTTGGGATCCATTTTTATTGAGTTGATAACTAACAAACAGTAAATTTGATTGTTGGGGCTTTGATTAATGATATGAGATTTAGATATAATGTTTCATATATCAATTCCGCATGATCAGAAGCTAAGCTGCAAATTGGTTTTTAGTTGTATCGTAGCTTATTAAGTTCCTTTTTCAGATGAGTTGGAATGCTGGGAAAGCTGGGCTGAAATGGGAATAATGGATTCTATATGTTCAATTTTGCTTTCTAAAATAAATCAATGATGTTCGTGACACAATAACATGTCAAAATGAACAGCAAAATTGTTCTATTGCAATGGCTGCATTCATGAATATGGTAAAATAATTTAGGATCTAAAGTGCCTCAAGTATTTAGTATTTCCATTTGAACTATTTTTATGTTGGATAATTTGGTACGAAGTATTAGTTTTGACTGGATTTGTGGTTCAATAAAACAGCATGATACAAGAGTTTAAATATAGATATTTGCTACAGCATGTGAATTTTTGATGTAATTTTTGTTGTTATTATTATTTTTAATTGTTGATACTAGATAGGACTACACACTGATACCAGAGCTTACATGAAAATTTTAACTAAACTGCACTATTCTGTTACCTTATTAGTTTACGGCTTGATAGACTTGCTCATAAATGTTTTCGATGCTTGTTACAATCCTTTATGGCCTGCATATGTTAGATTCTAGGTGAAAAAAGTATAAAATTACATGCACTCACATCCATAATTCAAACTGGAGATTGTAGCAACTCATGCTAAATTAAAGCTTTTTTTTTCCTGTAAATAGAAAAAAAAATTCAGTTTGTGAGGTTTTCTTTAACAAGTTATTGTGCTTTTGTGTTTGTGTGTGTGTGTGTGTGTGTGTGTGTGCATGCATATATAATTTAACTTAAATGCTGAATCAATGAAATATAAATCCTTGAAAAGTTATTGAATGCTGTAAAGTTTCACACCTCGTGTCCAAAAGAATATATAATTTTTTTTTCCATCCAAACTAGGCTGATAATCATTTTTAACTTTCCAAGACTGATGCTATTTGAACTCCACCTCCAAACTAATTAGCCTCCATCCATCAATTTGACAAGGACAAAATTGTACTGTCATGCAAAACCTATTACTCATGTCATCTTCCTCCTATCATGCATTGCTAAAACGAGTTATAGTACAACGTACACCCTATTCCTTGAACTTTTATCATACGTTAATTTGACAACGGCCTTAGAATAAAATAATGCTACAGACATAATCCAATGAAAATAATTATAAATAAATTATTTGTATTTTAAATACTTAAAAAAAATCTGTTATTTTTATTTCTCTGAAAATTCTGTTTGCTTTGCTTTCAATATTATTTGAGAAAAACAAACTTATTTTTTTTACAATGAAAACGTTATAATAATTAATGATAAAGTGGTCTTTGGATGGACAACAATAATATGATCCTCAATCTTTAAGTGTGGTATTAAACTTACCTCTTTTCTTGTACTAAGTGCTCATTTCTGCACTATCCCTAACGCCACACAACAAATAGCATCTTTCATTCTCTGAACAAGCAAAGGTACTTCCATAGTCTATCTGCTGACTTGTTTCCATTTTCTTTTATTTTAGGATCTTTGGGACTCATTGGCATTGGATACACTCCTTCACGCATCTGGTATGCATTTCAAGGTTCACTGCATTTATACTGTAATTGTTATTAATTGGAGAAGTTGCTTTGCTTATTATTCTTTAGTCGTTAATAATTTTTTAGGTTGGTGGAACATGTACCATTTTATTGTTTATGTTTGTGTTTTGATCCAAAATCAGCCCACTTACCCATGACTAAATTAGCTACAGCAGCTCACATTCCCATGAACAAAACCGGTCCAGCTCACTTGACCGAAAACAGAATTAGAGAAAAAAAAACCCAAGCAAGCCACTACACCTATATTAACTAAAGTAGCCCAGACCAAGCAAAGGAAACAAGAAAAAAAAAACCAACCCAATATACAAAGAAGTATCAAACCAGCCCACATTAAGAAAAGAAATTAAAGCAAACCAGCCTATTAATGTCCAAAAAAAGAAAAGAATAGAGAACCAGCCCGCTACACAAAGAAGAACCAAACCATCTCACACTAAGAAAAGAAATTAACGCAAACCAGCCCAACTAATGCCCAAAAAAAGAAAAGAATAGAGAACCAGCCCGCTACACTAAGAAGAACCAAACCATCCCACACTAAGAAAAGAAATTAAAGCAAACCAGCCCACTAATGCCCAAAAAAACAAAAGAATAGAGAACCAGCCCGCTACACAAAGAAGAATCAAACCATCGCACACTAAGAAAAGAAATTAACGCAAACCAGCCCACTAATGCCCACAAAAAGAAAAGAATAGAGAACCAGGCCGCTACACAAAGAATTACCAAACCATCCCACACTAAGAAAAGAAATTAAAGCAAACCAGCCCACTAATGCCCAAAAAAAAGAAAAGAATAGAGAACCAGCCCACTAAACAAAGAAGAACGCAACCAGTCCACACTAAGAAAAGAAATTAAAGCAAACCAGCCTACTAATGCCCACGAAAAAGAAAAGAATAGAGAACCAGCCCACACTAAGAAAAGAAATTAACGCAAACCAACCCTCTAATGCTCAAAAAAAGAAAAGAAAAGATAACCAGCCCGCTAAACAAAGAAGTACCCAACCAGCCCACACTGTTCTCCAGTTTATTAACATGGATTATAGTTGTCATATTCATTTGTTACTTACGCATGTAAGCTTAGACCCCGTTCAAGAATTATTATTCGACATATATCTTCTTTTCATTTTCATCGATAGATGACAGTGAAGAGTGTATGTCTTGTAATGATTCTTGAATTGTCCGAACTTGGACAGTTTGAGAATGCATAAGTTTTTATTATAAATTAGTATGTAATGTTTTGTTCCATCTAAACGAAAAATTTGGTTACATTTCCTCATGTTCTCTAAGTACATAATAGATGATTGTGTGTTTTGTGTTAATTTTCGAACTTCGAAATGACACATATATTCAATCAACTATATATGCGTGTACTTGGAGAACTGGGGGGAGATGCTGCCGAATTTTTTACTAAGATGGAGCAACACATAACTACTAATTTATACTCCAAACTTATTCATTCTTGAATGGGATAGGACCACCAACCTTTTACACAAATGTTTACAATAATGTTTCATATTATATTTACTCAGTTGTGCACGAAAAAATTTATAGTGATATGAGTTGTATTTATTACTTTTAAGGGAAATTTTCATGGATAAGAGTTGGATTGACTTACCAAATCGATGCTGTCGAGCATATTTCACTGGGGTAGAGGGATTTCTAGACTTTGCCTTTGGTAATTTGGTGAATGACACTAGAATATTATGTCCTTGTAAGAAATGTCACAATCGATATCTTATGGATAAATACACAGCAAGGGAGCATTTAATATGTAATGGGTTTTTGCGAACGTACAAAAGGTGGACCTTGCATGGTGAACAGTATACGCCTATAGAGTCTGACCAACGTACCGAACAAGTTGTAGTTGATGATGAATCAACAGGGGGTGATGATATGGTGGTAATGATACATGAGGCCATGGGGATTCCGCATAATGCCTCAGGTGAAAGTAGTAGTAACCCATTAGATAGTGAAACTGAAACATATTTAAAGCTACTTGAGCAGGCAGAGTGTCCCTTGTATCCGGGTTGTCAAAATTTTACCTCCCTTTCATTTACTGTTCAACTTTTACAACTTAAGATGTTGCACGGATGGACTGACAAGTCAGTAACAAAGTTACTAGAACTTTTGAAGAAGGCCTTTCCTGACCAAGTCAAAATTCCTTCTTCGTATTATGAAGCACAAAAGATAACTACTGACTTGGGATTTACGTACAAGACCTGGGATGCTTGTCCTAACAATTGTGTGTTGTTCAGAGGCGAGTTTGCAAATTTGGATAGATGTTGCATATGCCAAATATCTCGCTACAAAAACTTGGATGAGTCGAATGATTCATCAAGTTCCAATGCGAAGATAGCTGCAAAGCAAGTTAGATACTTTCCATTAAGTTCTAGGTTAAAAAGATTATTCATGTCCTCAAAAACTGCTTCCCTTATGCGATGGCATGCAGAAGATCGCATTAAAGACGGTGTTCTTAGGCATCCAGCTGATAGTCTTTGTTGGAGAACTTTTGATGAAAGAAATCCTGAATTTGCTGCTGATTCTCGTAATGTCAGACTAGGCTTGGCAGCTGATGGATTTAATCCTTTTAGGACTATGACTATAGCACATAGTACATGGCCTATTGTGTTAATACCGTACAACTTGCCTCCTTGGTTATGTATGAAAGAAAGTTTTTTCATTTTGTCTGTACTCATTGATGGTCCTAAAGGTCCTGGGAATAAAATTGATGTCTACATGCAACCATTGATTGAGGAATTGAAAGATTTATGGAGTGAAGGCGTACTAACCTATGATGCATCGTGTCAACAAATGTTCAAGCTACATGCAGCTTTGTTGTGGACCATCAATGACTTTCCGGCATATGCGAATTTATCAGGCTGGAGTACAAAAGGGGAGAAAGCATGTCCTTGTTGTTTAGGAAATACGGTTTCCAAATGGTTGTCTCATAGTAGAAAATTTTGTTATATGGGTCATCGGCGATATTTACCTACTACTCATAGATTTCGAAAGGATAGGATTTCCTTCAATGGTAGAGCCGATATGGGACCTGCTCCATCTCGGTTATCTGGTTTTGATATAAAACAACAAGTACAAGATACATTAACTGAATATAAGATAGAAGATCTTCAACGGAGAAGGAATAATCCCCAAATTCTGTCAAACATCTGGAAAAAGAAAAGTATTTTCTTTGAACTACCATATTGGGAGCATAACTTGATTAGACATAATCTTGATGTCATGCACATTGAGAAGAATGTCTGTGACAATGTACTTTGGACATTGTTGGGGGATCCTAGGAAGTCGAAAGATAATTTGAAGGCTCGCTATGATTTGAAGGATATGAAAATTAGAAAAGCTTTGCATCCTCAAGAACGGGGGGCCAACAAATTATATTTACCTCCAGCATGCTTCTCAATGACCAAAGAAAATAAAGATGTCTTTCTTAGGGTGTTGAAAAAAGTGAAGTTGCCAGATGGTTATGTATCAAATATCTCTCGTCGTGTTCACATAAAAGAGCGAAGCATTGCGGGTTTGAAAAGTCATGACAATCATATACTACTACAACAACTGCTTCCTCTTGCTGCTCGAAGAGCATTACCGAAAAATGTCGTTGCCACTTTGATTGAATTGGCAAACTTTTTTAAGCAATTATGCTCAAAAGTGAACACTGAAGAAGATTTAAATAATATTCAAGATAGAGTGGTGCTTACATTGTGTCATCTTGAAAAAATCTTTCCACCCTCGTTCTTCGATATTATGGAGCATTTGCCTGTTCATCTTGCACAGGAGGCATCATTAGTGGGACCAGTTCAATTTAGATGGATGTATCCAATTGAGAGGTACAATCCACTACCATGTTAATGTCTCGTAATTGTCATACATTATATATGAATTGCTTGGTCTTTATAGATTTCATTGGTTCTCTAGGTATTTGCTAACTCTAAAGAGATATGTGCGTAATCGTGCACATCCTAAGGCTTCTATTGCTAAAGGATACCTGATGGATGAGTGCACAAACTTTTGTTCGAGATATCTCGATGAAGTGGAAACTAAACTCAATCGAGGACCTCGGAACAAGGATGGTACCTCTGTTGAAGGACAACAATTTGAACTGGATCATATCTCTTGGGTTCAAGCACATAGATATGTGCTAGTCAATACAACTTCTATTGATCCATTTCGAAAGTAAGATATGCACACATTTCGTTTGTTACCTCTGTTCGTTTAACTGTTATATCTTTTTTACATCTTTCAATATCTTCTATCACAGAAAGCATCTCAACGAAATTCATAATGAAATGCCTCGTTCTTCTATTCATGAAATTCAAAAAGAGCATAACAGAAAATTCCACGAATGGTTTCGAGATCATGTAAGTGCAAGAAATTTGTGTAATATTTTGTTGCTATAGGGATTGTTGTTGTTAACTATATGTATTTTCATAGGTTCACTCCTTACAAGAGACCTCAAATGTTTCATTGTCTGAAGAAATCATCCATTTAGCTAAGGGCCCTAAATGGGGTGCACGTAGCTATAAATCTTATGTTGTCAACGGCTTCAAATTTCGTACCAAGGATGCAGATAAACACAAAACCACTCAACAATCTGGTGTTATTTTGAAGGCCGATACCTTGAGTTATGCTAGTGCACGAGATCAAAACCCTCTTTCTGGCAGCGTAACGTTTCTTGGAGTGTTAACAGATATAATTCAAATTCGATATGTCAATGACATGACTTTCATCTTGTTCAAGTGTGATTGGGTTGACAATCGGACTGGAATGAAGTGTGATGAGTTTGACTTCACAATGGTTAATTTTAATCATCTGTTATACAAAGATAACAGTATTGATGATGAACCTTTCATTTTAGCGGGGCAAGCGGAGCAAGTTTGCTATATTCAAGATCCTGTAGATGAAGATTGGCATGTTGTTCTTAAAATGTCAACAAGAGATACCTTTGATCTCAATTCCAAAAATTCATCCATTGGGAACATGGCACCAGAGGTTGAGCTATATGCACAACAACAACTAGATGAAAGAGGTTACTTTCGTGAAGAAGATGTGCAATGGGTTAGGCAAGGAGTTGAGGGTACAACAGTGACAATCAATCGTGAAGATAATGATGATCAGATGGATGATGTTGAGGGATAGTACCTTTACTTAGTTGTTATTATTGATTATGTGATTCTTTATCTTGCTTGTATTTGGGGAACATTATTGTTTTCTGCATTTATGTGATTTGCTCTTGTCTTCGTGTAGCTATTATTTTTTTACTAAATGAAATATGTATTTTGTTCAGTTGAACTGGATGTTCAAACTATTTTTTTATTATATGCATACGGTAATTATTATGGAACTTAAGGAAAGATCTTAGAATTTTATGAATGTGAATGTTTTCCAAAAAGGTCACCATGCCGCCGAAAAGACCGAGGGACACCTCTATGGAGAGTATAATACAATGGGAAGCAGAATCTCGACGACAGTCGGCAGCGTCTTCCCACAGTCAATCGAATGATGGAGGTACATTAACGAGTTTAGTTTTACGTTAAATTCTTTTCAATTTAAAGTTGATTAAACATTTGTTATTATATCTTTTTATAGATACGGGTGGTACATCGGGTGTTGTCAAAGGACGTGGAGTAGCACGTACTGTTCGTGAGTGGGGTACAGGCCAGAGGTTGCACATTCAATTTAACTCTCAATGGCAACCAATAAACACAAACAAAGACAAATTGACCACCCAACTTGGAATCATAGCAAAAAATGGTAACATGGCTCCATTGACTTGTCCTCGGTGGCAAAATATGCCACCACATCTTTTGGATGCCATCTGGAAAGAAGTGAAGGTAATTCATTTTTAATAAATGCATACTTTACATGTATATGTATTTGTATCTCCATTAATCTATTGCAATTTGTTCTTGCAGGATAATACAGATGTTCCCGATGAGTATAGACCTCATTGTTTACAACATATTGGGAACCTTTGGCGAGATTGGAAAGCTCGTGTAAAGAGGGAGTACTACAAGAAATATGATACGGATGAGGACCGGTTGCAATTCACTCCTCCTAGAGTTCAGCCAGATCAGTGGCCGATTCTTGTAGCTTATTGGGGAACAGAACAAGCTAAAGTATGCCTAACATAACTAAAAAAGTGTAGATTTGTTTTTTTTTGTTTTGTTCATATTGTAAGTCATATTATATAAATGTTGTTAATATTGTTTATATTACAGGAAGCTGCAGAGAAGAATAAGGTAAATCGAGCACAACAAGTTGCACTTCATCGAACAGGTCGCACGTCATTTGCCCAAAAACGAGAAGAGGTAAGTTACACTTGTTTGTTTACACGCTTTTTAATTGTTCGTTATCTACTTCTACTCTCTTTTAGTAGTTGTATTATTGTAGTTCTGATATTTTTTTGTTTAGATGATAAGAAATGGAGAGCAAACTGATCGCATTAGTGTCTTCGTGAAGACAAGAACAAAAAGTAATGGGGAAGTAGGTGATGATGAAAGTGCAGAAATAATTGTAAGTTCTTTGATCTTTTGAACTTAATTATTCATCCACTATTTAAAAAATAATTTTTGCTTAATACATTGTCATTATTAAGTTGTTATTTCTTTTCATTATGGTACAGAGCCAATTCAATGAAGGTTTGTCTCAGTTTCCACAAGACCAACAAACTCAACAACTGAGAGAAGAAGTATTTGGCAATGTAATGGGACCTGATCATCGTGGTTATGCTCGGACATATGGCTTTGGTCCATCTCCGACTGATGTTCAAGACACCAGCTCATCTGGTATTCACTTGAGGGAAGAGTTGGGTAGTTTGCAGCAAGAACACAACAGCTTGAAGGAAGCACACAGAAACTTGAATGAAGCACACAACAACTTGAAGCAAGATCACAACAATATGAAAATGATGTATGATGAAGTCGTTTCGTTCCTGCAGGAGAGGTTTCCAGAATTTGCAGAACGACGAGCTACAAGACCGGTATTTACTTCTCTTTCAAGTTGAAAATGTAGTTTCAGTTGACTCATATTTTTAACTTATGTTTCATATTTTCTTTTTATAAATAGGTCCCAGATGCTTCAAGTGGACATCATACTCGTTTCCAGTATGATAGTCATGGAACAAACGATCTTGATTCAAACCACGGGAACGAATAAGTATATAAATAAAAATATACAATTTGTATTAAGATTCATAATGTTACTTAATGATTATAATCTTGGTTACAAATTATTCTTGCAGGTTGTTTGTCAAGTTTTACAACTTACTTCTCAGATGTTGAGTTATGTCGAGGTTGTTGATGTATATAATTGAGTTGTTTGACATTATATTTTATTATATAATGATGGACTGTATGGATGATGATTGAGTTATGTTTGGTTTTCTTAAATTGTGATTAAACATTTTATGTGACAAAAATTGATATTTGATTTGAGATTGTTATATTGATGGAATGATGAAAGAAAATTATCACAATATATATTTGTTTTGAGACAGGTTGTTGAATCTGGAAGCAGGAAATAACATTAAAACAGGAAAGGTTTTTTTTTTAAAAAAATACCTTTTACGGCGGTTTTAACGTCCGCCGTAAAAAGCTATGTTTAAAACTACATCGTTTTCCAGAGAAATTTTACGGCGGTTTATTGACTATTTACGGCGGTTTCAAAACCGCCGTAAAAAGTAGCAGTCAAAACGACGTCGTTTTATTTCAAGATTTTACGGCGGTTTAATGTTCGACGCAAAAAAGGTCAAAACGGCGTCGTTTTATTTGCTACTTTTTACGGCGGTTACTATTTATTTACGGCGGTTTCAAGACCGACGCAAATTTACGGCGGTTATAGAAACCGCCGTAAAAGGGCCTCTTACCCACACGTGGCACTTCGTCGTACATTTTTTACGTCGAACACAAAAACCACCGTAAAAAACCTTTTGCGGCGGGCCGAAACCGCCGTAAAATCTTTTACTGCAGTTGTTTCTACGGCGG
>SNVD02012166.1:0-64518 GCA_013180625.2 Boswellia sacra
GGTTTTGGAGTAACTTGCACAAAAATGGAGTAAAACCCTTCATTTTCACCTCTGCTAGTCCACCATCTTCTCGGATTTAATTGTATTGATATACAATGAACCCGATGACATATCATAAACCGTTGAAAAGCTCTCAAAGTCTACTTTTTGGAGAAATTTACGGTTTATGAATCCATTCAGTGTAACGAAAGTTGTAATCAAAATAGTGTGAGAAGTGTAGAAATGTAATTCCACACATCACTGTAGCATGTATAATACGGGCACTGTAGCACGTTACTGTAGCAGAGTATTTAAACACATTTTAGGGTTTTATTTTCATAACTTGAAGAGGGGAGAACGTGGTGGAGGCTGCAGCTCTGGAATTCTTTCATCTTCTGGAGTTCTTGAAGGAGAAATGAAGCTTGGAAAGAGGAAGAACTACAATCCAAAGAGAATTACATCAAATTTGCTAAGTTTTTCCCTTCCCTTTCATTTTCTGGAATGTCTCCCTGTTGTATTGTATTTACCACGTTCTTAAACATGTGTAACTGAATCTGAATTGGTTGAGGGTGATTTCAAAGCCCCTGATATGGTTTTTGTAAGTTGATTGTTCAAGAAGTTGTTATCCAATTCTCTAATTGAAGTTGCTTGTATTTTCCTATATCTAATGCTTATGATTGCTTGCTGGATTGTATTTCCAATGGCCAACTGAATATAATCTGGTTGTTGTCTATTGTTATACTAGAAATCTTGATCCGTAATTGTCTTGAATTTCTAATCCTTAGTAGCAAAATTGTGATCAGAGATTGCAATTGGAGAATACAACCTAAGTTAACTAATCCGAGCTTGTGTGTTTATTGCTTAGATCAACCTATCTTTCTTATCGTAATGCATCCATGGAATTAAATTTAGAGAGCGTGTTCTAGGTTGTTTAATGGATAGAGATTAAATAAAGAGCCTGTTTTATTTAACAACAAAGTACGGAAAGATTGGTAAATGAGGTAGTCCTTTCAAACATTGAACAACAACTTTGTGAACTTACCTCTCTTGTAAAAAAAATGGCTGTAGGACATATGCAGCAATCTTATGCATGTGGAGTATGTTCTGCCATGGACCATCCAACCGACAAGTGTCCAACTTTGCAAGAAGGAGATACAGAACAAGCCAATGCCATGGGTGGATTTCCAGGACAACCAAGGCAAAGGTATGACCCTTTCTCCAATACTTACAATGCTGGATGGAGAGATCCCCCTAATTTAAGATATGGTAATCATCAACCAATTGCCCCAAATGCCATACCAAATCGACCACCAGGTTTCAATCAACCAAGGGTGCAGCAACCATTTCAAGCACAACTACAACCAGCACCACAACCAGCTCCACAAAATTCAGGTATGTCTCTCCAGGATATTGTTAAAGCACTTGCCACTAACACAATGCAATTTCAGCAGGAAACTAGGGCAAGTATCCAAAACCTAGAGAGTCAAATAGGACAATTGGCCACTAACATGAGCAAATTTGAGAGTCAAAGCTCAGGAAAATTACCATCTCAGCTAGTGATCAATCCAAGAGAGAATGCTAGTGCTGTAACTTTGAGAAGTGGAAAGCAATTAGAGATTCTACCAAAGAAATCACAAATTGATGAAGGGGATGATACCACTTCTACCATGAACAAAACATCCACTTCTAAGGTAAATCCTAAAACTTCCATTCATTCATATGTTACCCCTCCACCTTTTCCTAGCAGATTTGCAAAATCAAGGAAAGAGGAACAAGAACAAGAAATCCTGGAAACTTTTTGCAAGATCGAGGTAAACATACCACTTCTGGACGCTATCAAGCAAGTGCCTCGTTATGCAAAATTTCTCAAAAAGTTATGCACCAACAAGAGGAAGTTGAAAGGAAATAAGAAGATAAGTGTGGGGAAAAATGTTTCAGCTGTATTGCAAAGAAAAATTCCTCCAAAATGCAAAGATCCAGGTACGTTCACCATTCCATGCACCATTGGCAATACCAATTTTGAAAGAGCTATGTTAGATTTAGGACCATCAATTAATTTCATGCCCTATTCTATTTATGCTTCCTTGAATCTTGGACCCCTTGCGGAAACTGGTATTGTAATTCAACTTGTTGATCGTGTTAATGCATATCCCAAGGGAGTTGTGGAAGATGTGCTTGTGCAGGTGAATCAATTGGTTTTTCCAGCAGACTTTTATGTTCTGGAACTGGAGGATGAGACGTCTCCCAATCCAACACCAATTCTTTTAGGGAGGCCATTCTTAAAAACTGCCCGAACCAATATTGATGTTCATGATAGCACTCTCACCGTGGAATTTGATGGCGAGGTGATTCGCTTCAATATTTTTGAGACAATGAGATACCCTACTGACTTACATTCTGTCTTTGCAGTTGATGTCATTAATTCTTTGGCACAACAATTTTTTGAGTTAACTCGCAAAGATGAATTGGAAGTAGCCATTAGTGAACACATAAGGACAGAAATTTTCAAAGAACCAGGAAAGTTGATACATGTGTCTAAAGAAGTGGAGGAAGCTGTGGCAAGCTTGGATGAGACTATAACTATCACCACAAACAGGTATGATGTTTCGTACATTGAATTGCCTTTATCTAATGAGAAAATTCTTCCTTCTGTTATGAAAGCCCCTACCTTGGAGCTTAAGCCTCTTCCAGAACATTTGAAGTATGTATTCTTGGGTGAGAAGGATACTTTGCAGTCATAATAGCCAAGGGCCTTACACCATTACAAGAAGAGAAACTCATTCGAGTGCTTCGAGATCACAAAACAGCGATTGGGTGGACAATTGCTGGCATCAAAGGTATTAGCCCAGCCATATGCATGCACCGTATCTTATTAGAAGAAGGATCCAAGCCCACTCGAAAAGCACAGCGGAGGTTGAATCCTCCAATGATGGAAGTTGTCAAGAAAGAAATCCTGAAATTGTTAGATGTGGGTGTAATTTATCCAATTTCGGATAGCAAGTGGGTGATCCAGTCCAAGTCATTCCAAAGAAATCTGGTGTTACGGTGGTTAAAAATGACAATAATGAGCTAGTTCCCACTCGTATCCAAACCGGGTGGCGAGTTTGTATTGATTATCGAAAGCTCAATTCTGCAACTCGCAAGGATCACTTTCCTTGGCCATTCATTGATCAAATGCTGGAGAGATTAGCAGGTCATTCTCATTATTGTTTTCTTGATGGCTATTCAGGATATAATCAGATTGTCATTGCCCCTGAAGATCAAGAGGGAAAAACACTTACATTTACGCCAATTTTCGTACATTTGCGTATCGACGCATCCGTTCAACTCTTTGCCATGCCCCTGCCACTTTTCCAAAGGTGTTATGTAAGTATTTTCTCTGAATTTATGTTGAGAACATCATTGAGGTATTATGGATGGGACTTTAGTGTTGTTTGGTGATTTCTTTTGATAAATGCCTTGATAACCTTACACTTATAACTTCAAAGATGATATGGAAACAACTGTTCTAAAATTACCGGGAAAAAATCTTCATTTTTGGTAGATAGGGTTTTATAATTTTGGGACATGTTATTTCTGCTAAGGGTATAGAAGTGATAAATCCAAGATAGATCTTATATGTTCCTTAACCCCTTCCACAACATTGGCGGGAGATATTTCGTTCGTTTCCTCGGTTCATGCAGTTTTCTATCGTCTATCATCAAGATTTCTCGAGATAGCATTGCCCCTATGCAGATTATTACAGAATGATGTGGCCTCTGAATTTGATGAGAAATGCAAAGAGGCATTTGAGAAACTGAAGGAACTCTTGACTTCGGCTCCAATAATACAATCTCCAAATTGGGATTATCCATTCGAGATCATGTGCGATGCGAGTGACTATGCTGTGGGTGCCGTTTTGGGTCAAGGAATTGGCAAAATTCCACATGCCATTTACTACGCATCTCGGACTTTAAATGATGCTCAACTTAATTATTCTACCACTGAGAAAGAGCTGCTAGCGTTATTTTTGCTTTAGAAAAGTTTTGATCTTATTTGATTGGTACTAAAGTAACCGTTTATTCTGATCATGCAGCTTTGAGGTACTTGCTCACAAAGAAAGATGCAAAACCAAGGCTTATCAGGTGGATACTCCTTTTACCGGAATTTGACTTGGAGATCAAAGACAAGAAGGGAAGTGAAAACTTAGTTGCAGACCATCTCAGTCGCATTGTCCATGATAAGAATGCACTGCCATTACAAGAAATTTTTTCGGATGAACAATTATTGTCTCTAAATGTAGTAGCCCCTTGGTATGCAGATATTGTCAACTACTTAGTTACCAAGAAGCTACCACATGACTTGACTCGAGCTCAAAGAGACAAGATCAAAAACATTGCCAAGTATTACATATGGGATGATCCATACTTATGGAAGCATTGTTCTGATCAAGTGATAAGAAGGTGTGTTTCTGAATCTGAATTTAATTCAATTTTGACCTTCTGTCATTCTTATGCATGTGGCGGTCACTTCGGACCAAAAAGAACAGCCCTGAAAGTTCTTGATTGTGGATTATACTGGCCATCATTGTTCAAAGATGCATATCTATTTTGCAAAGCTTGTGACCGTTGTCAAAGGACAGGTAATTTAAGTGCCAAAAATCAAATGCCACAAACCCCTATACTTATTGTCGAGATTTTTGATGCGTGGGGTATTGATTTCATGGGTCCTTTTCCTTCATCATTTGGTAATGTTTACATTATACTTGCTATGGATTATGTTTCTAAATGGGTAAAAGCAAAAGCTACGAGAACTAATGATTCTAAAGTTGTTGTAGATTTTGTTAAATCTAACATTTTTGCGAGATTTGGAACACCAAGAGCCATGATTAGCGATAGAGGGACGCACTTCTGCAACCGATCATTTGAAGCCTTGCTCAAGAAATACAACATCACTCACAAGGTGTCTACTGCATATCATCCACAAAATAGTGGTCAAGTTGAAGTTTCAAATCGGGAAGTCAAGTCCATTCTCGAGAAGACAGTGAATCCGAGTAGAAAAGATTGGAGCCTACGATTGAATGATGCACTTTGGCCCTACCGAACTGCTTACAAGGACCACCTATTGGATGGTATCCGTATAGGTTAGTCTATGGTAAGCCAGGTCACCTTCCAGTAGAGCTCGAACACAAAGCATGGTGGGCAGTAAAGCTTTGTAAAATGGAGATGGATGCTGCTGGAGAACAAAGGAAGCTTCAACTGCAAGAATTGGAAGAACTTAGAAATGATGCCTATGAAAATTCCAGAATTTACAAGGAGAGAACTAAGGCATTTCATGATAAAATGATCTCCAGGAAGAATTTTGAAGGGGGACAGAAAGTTCTTTTATTTCATTCTCGCCTCAAGTTATTTCCAGGTAAGTTACGATCTCGATGGATTGGACCTTTTGTATTACTAATGTTTTTCCCCATGGTTGCAGTGGAAATCAAGAGCTTAAAAACGGATATAAAGTATTCAGGTGAGCATGGGCACAGGTGAAGCCTTTTACCTATGAGAATCAGGTTGAGCAGGACATCGATGAGGTACCTCTCTCGAGCCAAAACTTACTCTGATGGGTTGAGGACAGATAACGTCAGGCTAGAGGCCATTAAACCCAAGCGCTTATGGGAGGCACCCAATGTTTTTGCAACATAAATATTTATAAAAAAGAGACAAAGAAAAGAAGGTAGTAATGATCAGTTTTTGTGTTTCGAGGAGATTCCTCTCATGGGCTATTATAATTGATCAGGCTTTATCTCTCTTGGCCATTTGTCTCATTTGCTTTGTTGTTTGTTTTTGACTTTCATTTGCTCTTGTGTTTTTATTTATTTTATGTGTCTCTATTTTCTTTTCTTTTCTTTTCTTTTCTTTTCTTGTGTTTAATTAGATTATTCCGTGCTTCGAGTTCAGTTGTGCAACAGCTTGAGGAAACATTCAAACGGGAGTTGAAGCCATTGTTCAAAGGTTTGATACGTGCATATATGGGAGAAGAACAAGCTCAATCGCATTATCGGTAATATCTTTCCTTTTCTTCTCTTCAATGGATGCTGATATCTTTCTATCAAACCTTCGTAAATATTTCCCTTCACTTCCTCA
The DNA here is from genome assembly GCA_013180625.2 of Boswellia sacra. Classification (NCBI taxonomy): domain Eukaryota; kingdom Viridiplantae; phylum Streptophyta; class Magnoliopsida; order Sapindales; family Burseraceae; genus Boswellia; species Boswellia sacra. Next base: position 6,093 of record SNVD02012166.1, read on the forward strand.
AAATGTTGTGTTTAAAATTTATAAAGTACGGATGACTAGACTTTGGGCGTTGATGCTCCTAAATGTGCCTGTGGATATTCGATGGCTTATCGAGGCCAAGGTAAGATTGTCCGGTGAGCCTAATATTAATCTAGCAAAATACATGCCTGGTCTAGGAAAAAGCTACTACGCCAAAAGGCGAAGAGCGAAAAGGTTACAAGTATGTTATAAATATGCTAGATGGAATTGTAACCAGACTTGTCGTTGATTAGGTTTTGCATCCAAGAATAGGGAAGATAAACTTTCATTTATTAAGAATGGTTTGAGTAATGAGTCGCTGGATAATGTTTTATTAACTCTTAAGTCACATTCTTGTGGACATGTTCAGCGTGAATTGCTTAATCTATGGACACAATTTCGTGATGAATTGTAGTGTTATAGTCTAGGGAATCTGACTAAAAACGACCCTGTTTGCTAGTTTATAAGAAAACTGGATGGGAAGCGAATCCCCAACTCATAGAAGGCGTTTCAATCGTTACTGGACGTAAAACCAGAGGAAGATGTGAGCCACAATCACAACTACTTGTATATTTGAATGTGTGTTGTTATCGTCGAATTTTTTTTCTTGTTTCGTTTGATCTGATTATCAATGTTGTTTTTGTGTTGTTGTTGTTTGTTGATTTTGTTTGTTTTAATTTCAAGTTTCTTTTTGACAAACCATATGACTACCCCATGACATAAGCACACGTGGGAGACAAGTGTGGAGGTTTTGTCAACCTCCGCCGAAAGTATATTTCCATTTTTCATGCTTCACTTGGGAGACAAGTGTGTAGGTTTGTCAAACCCCGCCGAAAGCATATCTCATTTTTTCAAATCTTGGGGCGATAAATCTGCATCGAGCAACCCCCAACGAATGTATGTCCCCATGTGTCAAAATTTGAGAGTTTTATGGGTGTATATATACATTCTGCATATTTTCATATGTCATTCCATAACCTGTCTTGCAATTGAAAAGCATAATATCTAACGTATCTTACACAAGTTTATAGCACTTTTAGAAATGGAGAAAACGCCAATTCGGCGATTCCAAAATATATGCGTATTTTGTGGATCGCAATTTGGTAAAGATGGAGAGTTTACAACATCAGCTCTTGATCTTGGTAGGACATTAGCTGCGAGGGGTATTCATTTGATTTGTGGAGGGGGTTAGTCTTGGGTTAATGGGGTGTGTGTCGACAGCTGCATCCCTAGGAGGGAGCAAAGTTCTCGGCATTATCCCTAAACCATTAGCTGTACGAGATATCGCAGGCAACACCATGGGGGAAGAGTTTCAGGTTTCTAGTATGCATGAGCGTATTGCACATATGGTCATTAAATCTGATGCATTTATAGCTTTGCCCGGTGGTTATGGTACATTAGAGGAGATATTTTAAATCACCTCTTGGGCACAGCTAAACATCCATCGGAAACCCATTGGTTTGTTAAATGTCAATAATTTTTTTGATGGTTTGTTGTCTTTTCTTGATCAAGAAGTAGAAAAAAACTTCATCTCACAGTCGGCGAGGCAAATCCTAGTTACAGCTTCAACTGCAGGGGAGTTAATTGACAAATTACAAGCATTCTTCTATTCGCCTGATCCAACAATATCTCGAATAAATTGGTTTGGAGAAGGCAATAAGAGGCGTAAACTGGATTTAATGCTCCATCTGTAATCTCTATCTGCCGGTTTGCTTCATTTTCGTTTGCTTTCTCTTTATTGTGTTTATTTGAGTTTTTTTTTTATGTCATTTCTTTTGAGTTTTTTTCAGATTGTTTCTTTCACTGTAGGTAATATTTTCTAACCTTTGCTTTTAGAGTGGTGGCTTAAAAAGTTTAAGTTCTCTTGAAACGCATTCTGGATCTCTTCAATCCATAGTGGCTGAATAAGGAGGCTAACTTCTAAACTTTTTAGACCCATTCTAACTGACTTGTTTTTGTTTGCTGACTTGTTGGACTTTTTTATTTCATGAGTAGGTTTAATTTTATGTAATTTAGAGTTGTTATGTATTTTTGTGTCTTTACCAGTTCTGACTAAAAAAATTGTGGAATAATCTGAGAATGGCAGAATATGGGGTTTCCTTAACTCTTGAAACGCATTCTCTCTAAATAAATCTGTAGTTTGTTTATTTCAGGTTGTTTGAAGTGTCTTGTTTCTTGTTTTGTTCTTTCATAATAAAGGTATATAGGCTGGAAACCTTAAGTCTGCGGGCTACTGGTCCTAAGGATTGTTGAAATATACAATATTGACTCAGGTGTAACAACGCCACGTACCTCTTTTCTTGCATTTTGTGGGTCGATGATACGATAATGAGTGAATTAAGAATAACTCTTGGAAAATGATAAATGATGCATGGATCTGTGTGCTTGAAATGGTTATTGGTTTTCGCTTTGCGTTTGATTCCTTGCGCAACATTGAGCACTGAGCTATTATCACTGAGTTATTTGTTCACTTAGAGAAAGTTTATGTAATTAAATGTTTCTTCAGATTTCAATGAATTCTAGAACTTGTTTGATGGTCACTCGAGGCGAAATCCTAGACTGTGCAACATTGGGGAAATGATTTAGGCCATATTTGGACCGTTTGAGCCTTAATAGCCAACCTTGACTGAAATTGATCCCTAGTTACCCCTTTGAGCTTTTGTAAGCCTTTTTCTTTGTTAAATCACTAAAAGATTTCCTAACCTCAAATAAATTTCATCCAAACAGTTTATCCCTTACTTATGAGCATGTAGATCATTCACAATTAAATTTTGAGCTATGTTCTGGTTTTGGGAACTTAGAGGAGGTTGGGATGTGTCATGAGCAATACGAGTGAGTTCTATTGTGTTTGAAAAAAAAAGAAAAAAAAGAAAAAAAAACGAATCTGTACTTATCGTTCACGTACTTACACATGGAGGACAATGTGTTGTTTAAGTGTGGGGGAGGGAAAGTGTAATAAAAAAAAGAAAAAAAAGAACAAAAGAAGAAGAATAAGAGATCTTTACCCTTAAGTGTTCTTAAAAAGAATGAAACAACAAAGTGTGAGGGTATAATTTTCTTTTGTTTTTTGCAAAAAAACAAAAAGATTGAGTGTTCTAAATAAGTTTGGGGGATTAACCTAGTGAATTGAAATGAAGTTGTGTTATAGGGTTGAGCTCTACATAGTCTTGAATGATTTATGTGTTTGTGGTGATTTGAGCCAAATTATTATCTTTTATCATACCTTCACCCAAGCCAAACGTTACAAGCTTAATAAAGTCCTACTTGATCCTTGGTGTTGTGCATGTCTACATTAGTGGAGAGTGACTTGAAAAGCAGGACTATGGAGTTCATTTATGCACACATCTTCAACATTAAATATGATTCATTTTTATGCATAAACTCATCCGGGTTACAAGTGATTAGGTGAGAATGGCTCTACACACACACACTTGAGAAATTGAAGTGAAGCGAAACTAATCCTTGAGATGAAATTCTTGATCAAGTGCATTATTTTAAAGTTTTTCTTGGGTTGTAATTAAGTACAATCTTTGAGGCCTATTTGCAAGTTGAAGCATTTGTGTGCTTTAATTTTTCTTTGATTCTGTTTCGGTTTAGTTTTGTTTCGTATCATTTTAGTTGCTCGAGGACTAGCAAAGTCTAAGTGTGGGGGAATTTGATAGGTGTCTATTTATGTATTACTTTTATATCAATTCGTCCATGTTTCTTTGCTATATTTCTTGGTATTTTTATGTTTTTGTGTGGTTTTGATGTTTGTAGGAGTTTTGGAGCAACTTGCACAAAAATGGAGTAAAACCCTTCATGTTCACCTCGGCTAGTCAACCATCTTCTCGGATTTAATTGTATTGATATACAATGAACCCGATGACATATTATATCCTGTTGGAAAGCTCTCGAAGTCTATTTTCTGGAGAAATTTACGGTTTATAAATCCATTCAGTGTACCAAAAGTTATAATCAAAACAGTGTGAGAAATATAGAAATGTAATTCCACAAATCACTGTAGCATGTATAATACGGGACACTGTAGCAGGTTACTGTAGCAGAGTATTTAAACACATTTTAGGGTTTTATTTTCATAACTGGAAGAGGGGAAAACGTGGGAGGAGGCTACATTTTTGGATTTCTCTCATCCCTTGGAGTTCTTGAAGGAGAAAGAAGATTTTGAAAGAGGAGGAACTACAATTCCAAGAAGATTCATCTACAAAGAAGATTTTCAAAGATTTGCTAAGTTCTTTCTTTCCTTTTCAATTCTGGAATTTCTCTGTATTGTATTTGTTATTCTGATTGAATATGTGTAACTAAATTTGAATTGGTTGAGGGTGATTCAAAGCCCTTGATATGGATTTTGTGAGTTGATTGTGTAAGAAATTGTTATCCAATTCTCTAATTGAAGTTGCGTGTATTTTCCCATATCTAATGCTTATGATTGCTTACTGATTGTATTTGGAATGGCCAACTGAATATAATCTGTTGTTGTCTATTGCTAGATTAGAAAACTTGATCCGTAATTGTCATGAATTTCCAATCATTAGTAGCAAAATTGTGATCAGAGATTGCAATTGGAAAATACAACCTAGGTTAAATAATCCGAACTTGTGTGATTATTGCTTAGATCAACCTATCTTTCTCATCGTAATGCTTCTATTGAATTAAACTTAGAGAGCTTGTTCTAGGTTGTTTAATGGATAGAGATTAAATAAAGAGCTTGTTTTATTTAACAACAAAGTAAGGAAAGATTGGGATAACAGAGCTTGTTGTTATCTACGGTTGATAACTTCAATGCTGTAATTGGATTACAATTCTATGTTAATTCACAAATTCATATCTTGTGGCAGAGAATGAACTCTTAACCAAGTGTCTCTCATTGATTTTTCACTCCATTTAACTTTGCTTTGTGTTATTCTTCATTTACTTTCGTATTAAGTTTAGTTAATTAATCAACAAAACCCCCCCTGTTTCGTTTATTATTGCTGGAAAATAACAAATTCAATTAGAATCAATCCTCGTGGGAACGATATCTTACTTATCACTTTATTACTTGTGCGATTAGTATACTTGCTAGTTTTAAACGCATCAATATGCTATCGCCTCCCTTACCTTCGTGTTCTTACAAAAAGTTAATGTACAATTTACAAAAAATTAAATACAAACAAATTTTGTTCTAAGAACACTACAAATAAGAACAATACAACATGAATCTAACATACACAGAGGGTAATTCAATGGCATAAGGGCCACCCCTCAATAATTACATACCAACAAGATAAAAATATAAATAAAGCTCTATAGGCCAAGTATTCACCCATACACAACGAAACCAATCATACATACATATTCATCACATGAATTCACACAATAATTCTAAGAGAAAATTAATACCACATCATCTAACATGTTAGTCAAGCACAAAATTGGTTTTGAATAAGTACCTTGCTCGCTCTCTAGCAAAGGAAACAAGACTTTGATATGAATTGTAGGATCCGGGACTTAAAGTTGATAAAATCAAGATAGCAAAAATAACACCGGGACTTATATTTAGCAATCACAGGCTTCAAAACTATTGTTGTGCTTCCTCGCCACTTTAATTCCTAAGTATGTTTGAAAACTACGTAAACATGATGTGTGCGCACCTTAAAATCAATGGACTATGTCGAATGAACAGTGATGGATGAAACAGTAATAGGTGAATAGTACTGCGCGGCAATAGCTGATAAGCCGTGTTGCGTGAACAGTAATGCATGAATAGTAACAACTTGCTCCTTGTTCACAAAAAACTTTTTATAACACTGACCTAATTCATCCTTTTATGTCTCTGTTAATCCATGTCCCATTTCTACTAGTAAGCCTAATCCTATTAGGCTTAGTCTAATTAATTTTTTGGATACCTAAAACTTAATCTCATCAAGTCTTAAATTGGGCCTTTAATACTTAATTAAGTCCAACCCAATTTTGTGTAGCTTTTAATTAATCAAATTAATTAGAAGTCCAGTAATTAATTAATGACATTGGCCTAAATACTCTATTATTTAATTACTTAAATAATGAGTCCCTTTACTCATAAAATATATTTAATTTTATCCCTAGGCTATATTTTCTAATAAACCCAATTAAATTAATAATTAATTTCTCAAGTCTAATTCTTGCTTAGACAATTTATATCAGTTATCCAGGGGGCTTTGATGGACATATTTAATTACAAGCTCCGATAAGTTTGACCCAGTACCTTGTTATCTCGTAATTGTGGTGGACCGCACCTATTAACTTTGATCCATTCCACTGTAGGCCAAAGCTACACTCTTGAATTAAATACTCTTCACAAAAAGCTTAATAATTTAATCTAATTAATTATTTCTTTAAGCCCTATCCATAGAGCAGCAGTTTTACATAACTACCCTTCATAGAATACCAATAATTGGAGTTAGGTATAATTTATCGTGTTACCCCTCTAATTACATCTTAAGCCCTTGATACTAGTTTTACTCCATTTAAATGAGTTGAGATTTATTAAAATAAATCTCAGTTTAATGAACGAGTTTCATTAAATACTCGTCCAAGATTCTCTCAAATAAAACCTTCTAAAACCATCATGGTATTGACTTTACTTTTTTAGATCTCACTTTTTATTCTAGTCAAATACCATAGCTTGTATATTAGAGGTACACTACCTACTCAGGATTAAGGTAGGATTGCCTTTAATGCTTGTATGTAGAAATTCACATTCGGCTATAGTATTTTCACCAAATGGATAATTTCTACATGGTCTATGTTCAATGCATTCATAATGTATTGAGATTTATTAAAATAAATCTCAGTTTAATGAATGAGTTTCATTAAATACTCGTCCAAGATTCTCTCAAATAAAAGCTTCTAAAACCATCATGGTATTGACTTTACTTTTTTAGATCTCACTTTTTATTCTAGTCAAAGACCATAGCCTGTATATTAGAGGTACACTACCCACTCAGGATTAAGGTATGATTGCCTTTAATACTTGTATGTAGAAATTCACATTCGGCTACGGTATTTTCACCAAATGGATAATTTCTACATGGTCTATGTTCAATGCATTCATAATGTATTGAGATTTATTAAAATAAATCTCAGTTTAATGAACGAGTTTCATTAAATACTCGTCCAAGATTCTCTCAAATAAAAACTTCTAAAACCATCATGATATTGACTTTACTTTTTTAGATCTCATTTTTTATTCTAGTCAAAGACCATAGCCTGTACATTAGAGGTACACTATCCACTTAGGATTAAGGTAGGATTGGCTTTAATGCTTGTATGTAGAAATTCACATTCGGTTACAGTATTTTCACCAAATGGATAATTTCTACATGGTCTATGTTCAATGCATTCATAATGTGCAAATGTCTTTGTCCTAAATTCTTCACTTCAAATAGTTAGAGACTCACCATTTCGCAATTGAAGACAAACAATACAACAACCTTGTCTGAATAAAGCGCCCAGCTTTATTTGTTTATAGGTCGTGAACTAGTTTTGATCTATAACAAAGTTTTTTGTCTCAAATATATTTCATATATATAAAAACTATGTCAATGTGCAAACTCTAAAACCTTTAGTCATTGAGACAATCATATTTAAGCGTAAATAACAACTTTATTTATTAACAATGTTTTATATTTTGTAGAAAAATTCATTACTCTTAGGCATATTCCTAACAAGATGGAGGAGAATTGATTACATTTCCGTCAAATATGAGGGTAGGGCTTGAGGATTATAATAATTCTACATAATAATTATAATAAAAAAAAGGAAATCACCATAAACTGCAGGAATCTGAAGTCATCATCAAATAAAGGTATTGGCACGTATAATTTAAATAGACTAAATTTACACTGAATATAGCTTTAATCATGGCATTTGCATGCTAATTATCACATAAATTAGCTACTAACAATCGAACGATTGGTCACTAATTAACCATGAATCATGACATAATTAACAATTAATTAACTACATAAGCAACTAATAAGCATGCATATTTAAGCTACTGATTATCTACTATTAATCTAAAACTAAACATGGCAATTATCGACTAATTAATTGCCACTAATCCTAAATATGGCATAATTAACTAAACTATTCCTAAACTAAATATGACATAATTATCTCTTATTTATACCTAGACTAAACATGACAGTTAACTAAAAGTAAACATAAATTTAAATATTAGAAAAGGTCTTTAGAACCTTGCTTGACTTTGATCACTATCAGAGGAAGAATCTTGACTATAGAAATCACCAAAATATTGATTTTTCTAGGTATTCTCCACTAAAAATTGCTTTTTTATCTTCAACCTAGGGCCAAGTGCCCTTACATTGGCCCTTCAAGGGCTAGGAAATGAGCAATTTTCCCAATGTGGGAATGTAGCTACAAGGGCGCGCCTTTAACTAAAGGAGCCACTAGGTTTTCTTATTCCTTTAGAGGCGGGAACCCTAAAGAGGTGTACCTATAACATCACATGTGTCATTACCTGTCCAGAGGCATGCGTCCATACAGTTATCGGCATCATTTCACACCTGTAACAGCTAGAAGCACACATGTTCCACCTCTAACTAGAGGCGCGCTTCTATAGTGCTAACTATGCCAGCCGTAGCCTACATACTCTGACCGTATTTCTAAGCTTTTTTGTCATTATTTGGGCCAGGAACGCTGCCGTCGAGCCTATGGGATGGGGCTCCTTGCCCCTTCCAACCCATAGAGGTCTTACTACAAAGGTCGATCCATGTATTTGTCAGGTAGACATAATTCCTAAGAGGTCTTAACTTCTCCCCGTTGGTACCATATTGATCCTAAGCTTACTTAGATTTTCTATCCAATTTTGGTGTTGTTTTTGCAGCTAAGAGAAATCTATCAGTTTCATGTCTCTAGTTATCATCATTGGTCCTAAAAAACCACAAGCAAAATTCTAATGCTTACAGATTGACAAATCTAAACTACACTTGACTAGCGGCTCATTGAAATTTCTTAAACAAAAAACTACAAGTAGAAAAAGTACCCCAAAATATCAAATTAATATGAAAAAAGCATACAATACCCATTATTGATTAAACACAATGTAAATTGGAATTCAATATTGAAAGGAATGGGTACCTACTATACGTGGAAATGCAGTTTTAAGGCAACTACTCAAAGTTATAACATGAAGCATATCATCTCGATTGAGATATGTTAACACAGTGTAGCTGAATACAAATTATTAATATTAAATAGTCTACATAGTTTTTTACCCCACCTCTTCAATGACAAGATCTCCTAGCCAATGCACTTGTTGTCCTCATACATCTTCAACAGAAATAGTAATTCCCTTCTCATCTTCTCCACACCAGGGAACAATGGCATCACCTACCATAACCACTTCAACTAATAGATGCCTAGTTGCCTTATTTTTGTCATCCCCCTTGTCATAAACGGATCTAAAAGACAGATCTAAAAGGCACAACTACCTTCTCAAAACCCATACGTATGGATAAACTACAAGGTAGTTGGTCGAATCTCAGTTATATTAACATAAATGCAACATACTTATAATTATTTTAATAATCAATAGAAAACCAATTTTTCTTTATATTGTTACCGAAGTGGATAGGTCCTCTAAAACATCTTCAGGGTCATTAGTTTGCACATCTTTCAGCTTCTATTTAGGCCTAGAAATGGTGTTGCTTATTGTTGGCTTCTTTTCATCACATCACACTCATCTTTTGACTCATCAGCCTTGCTCTCCCTCTTTATTAGTCACTGGAATAGTGTTGCTGGAGTTTCTAGACTTCATATCAATTAATTTTTTTCTAAGCTAGGCTATGAGGGCAACTTACTCCTCCAACTTTCTCATTAAAACCATATTCTCTCTTTTTTTTTTCTCCTTGTAATGACCTTTGAAATATGTTATTGGTGTCACATATTTCCCTTTACCCTGAACAAGCCGCTATCTCTTCAGTATGTAATGCTCAGGTTAGAATATCTTTTCCATTATTAGGGTCTAAAACTCTTAATTTTGATTGCTTTTGGATCTCTTCCTATGACAAATAAAAAGTCAAAAAATATACAAGTGAAATGCAAATAATAAGTAATACCTATTGTAATTTTTCTTTTAATTTCAGTTTAGATTACTTACAATTTTCTTGATCATAAGAGGAACATTCGGATAGTAATCACCATTCCTCCTTTTCCTACCTCTTTTCCATAACTCCAAATGATCAATTGGTTAATCGTAATTCCCAGTTTCTTTCTGCTACACCAATAGAAAATATTGATCATTGGTATTGAAGACTGACATCAATTTTAATTACTATTAAATTAAGCTGCAAACATGATTATTACCAATTCCTTCTCCATGCACATGTATCCTTTTCTCCCTGGAGTATGATCATATAAGTTCTCTGCCCTTCTGGCCTATTTTCTACCTCTTAATTCCTTGACAAGCACTTCCATCTTACAAAAAAAAAAAATTGGGCTAGAACAATTCATAATAACCCTAGACATGCTCCGAGGAACAAAATAAAATCCTAAACATGCTTGTTCTAAGCAAAAAAATAATAATAATAAAAGAGAACAGGAGGGAGGAGAGAATTCTGCTCTCAAGACGTACCCTTTCCGGGTTTAGAGTAATAGAATGCCTAAAAAATTATACTGAAAAAGTCTTCTCAAATTGTTGAGTGTGTCTTCAAAATGGAGAAAGAGATGACTGTATTCGACAATCGGTGTGAATTGTAAAGTAAGAGGAGTAGGATTTATATAAAAGAGGGGTGAAGATGAAAAAGGAAATTTCCTAAGCCAATTTTTTAAAATAAACCAAAGAGGGTTGGGCAGCCATCTATAGATAGTCGAGCATCCATCTAATGGCCTGTTGGCCATTGGCCAATAGTTAGGCAGCTACCAGATGGTCGAACGACTGTCTTGGATAGTCGAGTAGCTGTCTAATTGTCGATCAGCTAATTTCCTTTTAGCCCCTTTCCTTTTTATCATCCTTCGCTATAGTCCCTTTGAACTTTTGTTCCTTCGATTGAGCAGAACCTTTGGAATTCAACTCCGATTGGTGATCCATAAATTTTTATGAAAACTAGATGTTCGTAGCTTCGCAACAGTATATAACTCATAATCAAATTCCTCCTGAATTGGTTTCTATGATTTTTCAAAGTCACATGTCAGTTTTTTAGACCCTTCACCAACTTCTTCTCTCCCTTCTCTTCTTGATCCTCAAGGGCATTTCGATCATTTTTATTGCTCCACATTCATCTTCATTCCTTCATCGAGCCTCAAAAATTCAGTGTCTACAGGAGCCCTATTCCTTCTTATGTTCTTGCAAATCCCTCTTTTTTCATGTGAATTTCATATGCCCCCTAACTTTGCCCTAGACCAGAATGTCCATCTCTATCCACTACTAAACAAAAAAAAAAGTCAGATAATAAATGTAAATAATTGAAGTACCTTTATAAAATATTGAAAGGAAGTAGGAGAAAACCAAAGTAATGGTCATGCAGCATGCATAAGAACCAAAAAAATAAAAAAGGAATATTACGTTCCTACAAATCCTATTTTTTAGTTGAATTTCGTGTACCCCCATGACTCTGCCATTGACTAGACTGTCCATATCCATCCATTGCTAAAACCTACCAAAAAAAAAGTCAAATAATGAACTCAAATAATTAAAGTACCTTTATACAATATCGAATGGAAGCAGGAGAAAACCAAAATAATGGTGATGCAGCATGTATAAGAACATAAAAACAAAAAAAGGAATACTGAAAAGCAACAATTTCTTACCAAAATCTCATTTTTATTTTCTCCAAGGTTCAGTTATCAACCCAAATATTGTTGCAATTATCACGAACATAGGTGATATCAACATCATCAAGTGTATCAAATGACTTGACATTAGATAACAGATTTGTAGAAGGATGATGAACAACCAAACTAGGTATTTGGTCATGAATTCTATCAATTTTCTATCATTGGTAAATTGAGCCACCGACCATCTGCCATCTCTTAGGTCTATGACATAAGAAATTTGCTTGGCTTGTGCAGCAAGAATGAAGGAGTTTGACTTGTGCCCTAAACGACTAAGATCTACCAATGTCACACCAAGATCATCCACTCTCACATTCCTATTGTTGTTCCCCCAATCACACTTAAAATTAGGCAAAGTCAATATATGATAATCGATAGCCTATATCTCTCTAATAACTCCATAGAAAATCAAATCTTTGACAACTGGGTTCTTAGCTTTTGCACTTGTAACTTGTATTGTTGTTGCCTTAATGGTTACTCCACTATGTTATGATCACCATGGTCACTTGTGTGGAAATGGTAATTGTTGATAATGTAGCTTGAATAACTTGTCGCACATGAACTAGGGCGTGGAGCTAACCACTTCAAGGTAGAAGACATGAGCTCACCATTATTTATTGACTTTGCAACCTAGTAAGATATAACACATCATAGTAAGTGAATTGTTAATATGTTAATGCAGGTAAATTAAAGAAAATGCAAATAAAGAAATATTTTACATCATCTTTAAACCATTTGATGAAGGTATGATTGTGTTACGCTTGCAGCCATGTAGCATTTTTTACTTGCCTAGGGAAACTCTTTTTCAAACTTGCATATGCTTCCTAGGAAGCCAAAACAAAAAGGCTAAACAAAAATTATAGATACATGTAAGGTGTTAGAAAAGTATAATGGCACAACAAAGTAAAAAAATAAAAGAAAAAAAAGAAAAAAATGCTCAGTTTCTCAGTGTTTTCCAAGGCATAGAGATGTGCTTGTTCCCAATTTTCAGCAATGATAGAGATCACTCTACCCCAGACAAGGGACCATCAGTTTTGTTTGGTCCATCAACATCATTTAAATACTCGAAGTAAAATTCAATAGCCTTTGTAGCTATATAACACTCTGCAATACAACCTTGAGGACGCTTTCTATTTCGAACATACCCTTCAGAATTTTCATGAATCTCTCAAAAGAATACATCCATCTTAAATAAATTGGAGCACACAACCTAACTTCTCTAACCTGATACTTTTCAAGCAAGCACAAGGTAGCCACTAGATCGCTTTTGATTTGGTTTAATTTAGGCACCTCTACTACCTTGGTGCAAGGATCATTGAAGAACATACAGAACCTTGTAATAGCATATCAAACATGCTTAGGCAAAATTGATCTAATGACCAATGGTAAAAGTTCTTACATAAGAGCATGACAATCATGAGACTTAAAACCAACAAGCTTTAAATTATCCAAGGACACAGGTTCTTGAAGTTCGAACAATATCCAAAGGGGAAGGTCATACAATGTTTGATGAACAATTTGTTTCTCTTTCTTACTCAAGGAGTAGCAAGCAAGAGGCAAATATGCTATCTACTATAAACCCATGTGCGCAAGATCCATTCTACTAAATATACTATCTTTTGTTTTTCTAGGAATGTTTAATAATATGCCATAAATTCTCTGACATACATTTTTTTGATGTACATGACATCTAAATTGTGACGAACATATAAATGTTTCTAATATGGAAGCGCAAAGAAAATCGATTTTTTCTTCCAACCCACATTGTCATTCATTTCAAGCTTTTTTTCTTTTTTATCCTTTTTCTTCCCCCAAATATTGTGCAATCTATCTAGTTTTTGAAGAATTCGCTCCTCAATTAGTGGTTTTGGGGGAAGATCAAATTCTTTGTGCCCATTGAAAGCTTTTTTTTTTTTTTTGTTTAAGATGGTTTTTTTGGATGAAAATGCCTATGACCATGTACACATTTTTCTTTCCATGTTTTAATCTACATGAAGTTGTTCCTTCCCCACATATTGGACAAGCATAATAACCTTTGATAGAGCAACTTGAGAGATTGCCATTGGTAGGAAGTCATTAATTGTCCATAACAACACAGCTTGTAGGTTAAATGTTTCTTGTTTATAGGCATCATACACTTGTACACCTTCCTTCCATAGCATATTCAAGTCATCAGTTAATCGTGCCAAATAAACATTAATGTCATTTCCTAGTTGTTGCAGACCTGATATCAATAGAGACAACATCATGAATTGCTTATACATACCCAACCATGGAGGAAGATTATACATAATGATTACCATAGGGTAACAACGATAAGTGCTACTTAGATACTATGTGCATTAATCCTATCAGTTGATATAGCCAACCGATGATTTCTATGTTCAGCACTAAAATTAGGCCACATATGGTTAACTAGTTTCCAAGAGGGTGTGTCTGTTGGGCACCTAAGTTTACCATCAATGACTCCACCCTTGGCATGCCATGTAAGGTTTTAGGTAATTTTAGGAGATTGAAATAACCTCCTAAACCTTGGAATAGGAGGGAAGTACACATAACTTTTGCGGAATGCCTTTCTTTCCTTTAGATGTTTTACGTGTGACCTTCCATCTACACAACCCACATACGAGACAACTTGATCAAGATTCATATTCCTTTTTATATAAAATGCAATCACTAGGGCATGCATGTATTTTTTCATAAGAAAAACATAAAAAAAAGCATTGTTTTCTTAGGTTCATACATGGATGAAGGCATCTCATTATTGGGTGGTAAAATATAAGATAGGAGGTCGAGTAACTCAAAGGAACTTTTGTCGAACCAACCATATTGTCCTTTAATATTGTACAATTTCATTAAGGTAGATAGTTTTGTGCAGGATATGAAGCTTGCGCATTAGGGCTTTTCAACATCTTCAAGTGAAATTTCAAAACTCTTAGGGTTATCATCCTCATTGTATTTGAATGCATCCTTGACCATTTATGGAAGATTGTTTTCAAAACATTTGGCAAATTATGTGTTTACAGTTTTGGATGGATTAAGAGAAGTTCCCTATGCCAATCTAGGTTTCGTACTTAGTATAAAACCCTTTCCTAAATAAATGGTTTCTAATTTCCTCTTTGATGTTAGCCAAGATTTGCAAGGGCATTTCATGAGATTTGAGTTGTTGCAGTGGGTAGTTTCAAATTCTAAGAAGTTATCCACCCATCCTCAAACCCCTTAGACAATCTATCTTTCTATGTCCAAGATTTATCCATTGAGTGAAACAAAGCACCTATTCGTGTAAGAATCAATTTAGTACCCTTTTACAACATTTATGTTAATATATAATCAGAGGATTTAGCTTTAAAATGTTTTAAAAGGTTATTTATTATCTTCAAAGTATGTGGCATTGTTAAACCTCAGTACAGACCAGTCTAGTGCCTATTCAAGTTCGCTATTGGAATATATGTCAAGGTGTCTAACCTATATACTTTGAAATGTTACATGAAATTCTGTTTCCAATTTTCGCAAACCCAGCTTAGAAGCTTGATCTATCTTTTTTTTTTTTTAAGATGTAATAAAAGTTTACATTTAATCAGAGGATTTAGCTTTAAAATATTTTAAAAGATTATTTATTATCTTCAATGTATGTGGCATTGTTAAACGTTAGTACCGACTAGTCTAGTTGTGAACAGGGCTTTCATCCCACCATAGGGTTTGCAACCACGACACTGTGTCAAAGCCTCTTTCAAGACATAAGCAAACACAAATGAGCCATGGGCATGTCTGGAAAATGGAGTTGCCACCCAATTATTCAATTGGGAATGAATGGGGGCAATCTGGTCCCTTGCTTTATGACCTAAACTATCCTCATCCCTTTAGAGATGGGTTTGGGAAGTTAGGTACGAGTCTTTTGATCCACCCGAATCAAAATCCGGCCTCCATTAGGAAATACGAAATAATAACATCTCATGTTGTTACTTAGTCTACTTAGTGTTTTCCATTTTATGCACACATTTTATATTTTATCTTCGTTAGTCATGTGAGGTAATTATTCAATCAATGGCAATTATAAACATTCATAGAAAGAGGGAGGAGAATGGATTATATTTCCTTTCAAACATGGGGGAAAGGAAATAGGATTACATCATTTGTTCTTCAACAAAATAATTCCAAATGTACATTCATCCATAACATGACTTTAAACATTGAATACAAATGTCTATTGAAGACCCAATAGATGATGAATGCCTCACCACCATAGTGAGTCCATTCAATGTCTGTTGAACTTCTATTCATTCATACATTAATTCATTCATTCTTAGTTATGGTCTCTCACCATTAATGTGAGTCCACCACCACTTCATGATATCATCCAATAACGTTTCTATCATAATAAAACATTCATATATTCATAAATAAACAAATTATAAATAAAATAAAGCTATAATCTAGTATCACGACACTTCTACCTAGATTTGATAATTCTATCATGGCATTCTACCAATTGCTATTCTAGCATAATTCATATCAATTCACGTTATCATGACATTTCTAGCCTAACATGATTATAATGGCATATTCTAGCCTAATCGTGGCATTTCTAGCCTAATTCAAACAATTGAAATCACTCATAGCCATTCTACCTCAAACAAGACATTCAAGGGCAAAAAAATAATTCTTACCTATTCTACGCTATTTCCTAGCATACACAGAAGCAAATATAAGTTCTTTCTATCATGATTCTAATCATGTGCTCCTAAGTATGATTCTAAGCATGTGCTCCTAGACAAATTTCTAAGCATTCGCAAGGAAATTAAACTCATAAGAATGATTTTAATAACGGAGAGATAGCGGACTTACCTTGACACACTTATCCATCTCGCAAACTAAATAAGGATTAGACAATTCACAAAACCCTAAACATACTTCTAAGCATCAAAAATAAATCCTAGACTTGCTTATTCTAAGCATAAATAAATATAAACATGGTTAATTTTAAGCAAGAAAAATAAAGAAGAAAATATGAGGGAGAATAGAAAATTACTCTCCGGACGTACCATTTCTGGGTTTAGAGTAATATAAAACGCGCGAAAAATATTAGACTAGAAAGGACTCCTTGAAATTCTCACAACTGTGTCTTAGAGGGAGAGAGAGAGGTTTTCTGGATGCCTTGAGAAGCATGCCCAAGGTGTGCTTATATAGGCTTTCCTTGGAGTGAAAATGTGATAAAAACCCAATGTGGGATTCAGATGAACAGTCAAGTGTAAATAGTACCACGTGAACAGTGCACTGTTTGGTCCTTCCTATTTTACAATTTTGCAATACAATTCCTTCTGACATTTTTCTATTCAATTGCTTATAATTTTTCGAGTTCAACTCTGATTCTTTTTTGAAAATTAGACACCCGTAGCTTCACAAGATGTATGACTCATCATCAAATTCCTCTTGAATTAATTTTTGTGATTTTTTGAATTCATATATTAGTTTTCGAGACCTTTCACCAACTCCCTCTCCCCTTTCCTTTCTTGGCGTCCAAGGGCATTTTGATCTTTTTTTGCTCGACTTTGTTCTTCATTCTTTCATCGAGCCTCAAAAATTCAGTGTCTACACTAGTGCTTATCCAGGTTCACCACTGGAATATATGTTGAGTTGTCCAGCCTATATACTTTGAAATTTTATACGTGTTTCGGTTTCCACTTTTTGCAAACCCACGTTCAAAGCTTGGTCTAGGTTTTCTCTAAGACTTAATAAAAGTTAATATTTAGTAAGAGGATTTAGCTTTAAAATATTTTAAAATGATATAAAGTCCACAAGAAAGTAAGAAAGCAACCAAGTGACAAATAGCAGCAATCAACATAACAAAGTATGCATGCTGACATTCCATGAATATAAAAATAGCTAGCAACTATGTAATATTTCATTCATGTACACAATGTAATGAAAATGTAATGAGTTTATCAAAATGATGTAAAGTCTACAAGAAACAAAAAAAGCAAATATAATATATAATGTAAAATTAACCAATCAAGCAAATTTCAAACAAAAAAGATATGAAGAGCAAAGATAGGTGTAGTGTATTTAGTTTTTTATTTGCATTTGCAATAAACATAAAGCAAGAAACATGGATGGTAATCACCTCAAGGAAAGTTCGATTGTTTAAACTTTGATAAGATAAAATCTTGGAATTGAGGACAGGATATTTGGAAGATCATATCAAAAAGATTTTGGTTTAACTGCTTCTTTTAACTTGTAAGAAAGAGAAATATATAAACTAATAAAGATGTATTATCAATCTGCTTAGTGGGAATAAAGTAGAAAACAGACGATAAATTAGGAGGGAATAATAGTAAGCTCGAGGTAAATCAAAGTAATCAACATTTATCCTATTAAGTTTCAGTTTCATCCCATTTCAATTTAGTGATCACTTTAGATACTAAAACTGAACTGAAAAAAATGCATTATCGATCCCATTTGTGTTAAGTTGATTTAGCTATATTAAATACTACCTAACTATTTGCTTTAGTAACAAATCTTGGTTTTCAAGAGTCTGCTTGTGATTTCTTGTACCTATCAATTGTTGCTCTCATACTGCAAAATGAATAACAATAAGTTGAGAACTAATGAAGAACAAGAAAAAATTAATTTTTCAATTAACTTGTTATATTAAAGATTAATTGTTAGAATAATGAATTTTATCTAATTATATTAAATTGCAAATTAATTAAGTTAGGTATGTTGACATCCATTATATCCAAAATCTTGATATTATATGTACTAATAAATACTTGCATAAACAAGATATTTTGTATCACTTAAGGCTAGGTGGTGTATTCCTGTTGTTGGAGATTCTACTCTACTAATATATAATATGCCCTCTTGTCCCATTGTTAATGTCATTGTTTTGGAATTACTATTTGAAGAAATCAATTCCTTGTAGAATCTATGCCTAATCATGTAAAAATTGAAATATAATCTATCACATACATTTATCCTTTTACCACTTTAATCACTTATTGGCATGATTAGTTCATTTTAATTCTACAACCTCTAATCATCGTAGTGTTTTGTCATTTATATAAAAATACTTAAATAAATTAATAACTAGACTAATCATACACACAATCACAATGATTGATAATCCAAATTAAGCACTAGGTTGGAATTGTTTCAATATTAATAAATGTTGGCATTAATTACTTTGATTCGTAAACGTTGTACCAAAAAATAACAATAATAATTTATTGGCTTCATAGACCATTATCAAGGATAAATGCTTTCAATTCCCTTATCCAACCCACAGATGAAAGGCCTATAGACAAAGGCCCATGAGCAAAGCCAACGAGATAAAGGATAACTAATGCTACATAAAAACCTTGAGTTAAAAGTGTTTTCAAGTAGTTGATTTTCAAGTAAAGATAGTCTTAAAGATAAGGATGACAAACCTAATATCAAGGTAGATAAGACTTATCAGGATTGATTGATAACTTTCATCAAAGGAGATAACCTAATCCAATACTACTTTGGGAAGGGTGTCAAAGCTACGACACTCGACTATATATAGCTTATATTCCTCACAAACTAGGTATGATAAAATTAAACACTATAGCATAGATATTGGAATTTTTGCCTATGATTTGAGTCTCAATGATGGGACATGATACCATTGTCAAAGCTATTTGCCTCTTGGTCAAAGCTTTTGAACTCCTAGAAAACAACCAAAAGTAGCCAAATAGCCAAAACATCCAAAACAGTGCAAAAAACTAGGATAAAACTGAGCAGGGGCCATAATAAGTAGAGTAGGCACACACCTATACTACTTAGAGGCGCTCACCCTGGAACGTTCTAGACACTTAAGAAAACATCTAGAAACCCTAAAAGCCACCTAGAATAGGCATGGTGCTTACACATAAAGTGCGTGCCTGTATGGAGAGTAGGTGTGCACGCTCTTACTTCTAGCTTCCCACATAGAAAAATATGACATTTGCATTGCTACAGTGCATCTGTATAATCATTTTTTATCCAAAGGTGAAGGACATTCAGAGAATTGGTGGAAAGCACTCAAAATTAATCGCTAAACACTTTGTTTAAGTTAAGGTTATCTCTAAAAAACCTTGACAACTAGTTTACTTTAAGTTTAAGCATGGGAAATAAGGTAATTAGTCTATTAAGGGCCTAGTTCCTTAATTCTTTTATTTTTTTCTTTAAACATGCTTAAGAGTAATGTTTAGTTTGGAAGTCAATTGCTTTTATTGCCATGTATGGTTAATGAATTAGTTAGTTAGCTTGTTGGTTAAGATCAGTATGATTAGATTAGGCTTAAGTAGGTGATGCATGTTTAGCTTAGTTATGGTTCGTGATAATCATGATTATGCCATGCTAATGATTAGTGTTTTGTTTGATATGGTTTGTGAAAATCTCAAATGAATGTGATGTATGAATACACTATGAAGTTGTTTTATTCCTAGTTTAAATCCTCTGTTAGTGCTATTTTGCTTCATTTTTTTAGATCATAATTAAACACTGCTTGTTATTTCTAGCCATGAACAGGCGTGCGCCTACTCTTGATCAAGTAGAGATGCACACCTATTCGTGGACATATTCAAGAATTTGTTCATTTTAGTTCATTTCCTGTATCTTTTGAAGTGTTTGCTTCTACTCTGTTTGTTCTGTGTTATAAGATTGAAGCACATAGATTAGTAGTTTCATGTAAGTATCTTGAATAGATTTGCTTAAGTCTATTAATATGGTTGATTCTCTTATTTGCATGACTTGTAAAGTGTTAGTTGGTCCTATTATAACTCTTATATACTTTGTCATTTACTCTTCACATATTATTTGGACAATTGTCGTAATCCCATCCCCCAAGTCCCCTCTGTTTGAAGGAAAATGTAATTTCATTCTCCTTCCTCTTTTTATGAATGTATATGAACTATCTCACCCCATGTAATTAAAAAGATAAATTTTTAATGTGTGCAAAATGTATCTAAAATGAAAATGCATAGAATTGATGACTCAGAGATAATCAACCCAATAGACCCTAAGAGGGGCCGAACATTGTCCAAGTAGACTGAATGTCTATACTTAACTTCCCAAACCCAAATTTGAAGGAGTGATGGCTAGTTAGGCCCAGAAGAAAGGCATCAGCTATTGTCACTCACATTTATCCCGCGATTAATTACTAGGTGGCGACTCTATTTTGATTTTTTGGATCCGACCTCTAAGCTTCCTTACGAAATTTGGAAAAGCAGTGCTGAGGTTGTCATGACTCTGGTGGGATGGAAGCCCCATCCACAGTTTGGTGACTCTATTAGAGACAAAAGAGAAGTTGATTCCAATTGGGAATACTGGGTTGTTAGTTTCTTTTTTATTAATGATATCCAAAGCATCACTACACTTGGATACAATCACTAATTGCCTTTGTTTGACCTGGTGGCTTCAGTATGAAGAGTCTTTGGCTCTATTTGACCCTTAGATGTACTATCGATGACCACCGCCTTGAGCACGTACTGAAAGGTATAAAAAGGGACCGACCTAGGAAGCATCCCTCGCTCAAAGTGACACTCAACCATGAAACATAGCATGAAGCCCATATAGTTGGCTTAGTTATTACCCCTCAGGACATCTAGAATCTCTGGTTTTATCTTCTTTGAAGTCAAATAAATGTGGAAATAATATGATGTGAATTACAAATCCATTGTATCATGTGCAAACATTCTATAACCATTTTCCTCAATATTCTAATTAGCAAACTATGATTCTATGAAAATTATAAGATAGTTGCCATAGAATCATTGTCATAATTGATCCTAGCATTGTTGAGGTTGCAAACTATTCACATAACCAGATATATGAGATTCGCACTATGTGATATCTTAGTTAACACCACTTAAATCACTTGATGATAATTGATGTTTGAATGTTACAACATTCAAATGTTATAGGATCATGATTGAAAAGCATGAGTGATTGAGTATTTGATAAATCTGGTATTGTCACTGAAATGTTTTCAAAACTTTAACCATAAATATTTGACAAAAAAAGGGAGGGATCACACCAATCTTACATTGAGAGCTCTGTACAAAATCCTGCGTCCCTTGCTAATGATTTTTTAATATTGAAGCCAAAAATCCTAGAGTAGAGCCTTTACCGTTACGTGGGAGAAATAGGGTCGAAAGGCTACTATGTCTGAATTGATTGTGACTGTATGATATATCTTAGTCATACATTGCATTCATGCATGTGCACATGCATAATGCTAACACCTTTGTTTTACAGTCATAATGGCTTAGGTTAGGCGAGTTAGAAGATTAGAAAGAGTAGACACCATAGAGAGAGACAATAGTAAGAGAGAGGATCTGCATGAGAGGATGAACAAGATGGGGCTAGATATGGAAACCATGAGCCAGCAAATGATGGAGATGATAACCACCAGACTACCACCCTTAAACACCAACTCAAACACTGACCTAAACACTGGCCAGTCAAAGAGGAAGGCCAAATTGAGTGACCAAATGTGAACAACTTCAAACACCTCTTTAAGCAAACAATGCCTTTAGATCTGGTATTGGTAAGGGGAAAGATAAGATAGTTACTAACCATAAGGAAGAAGAAGGGTTATTTGATATGGATGACTATCTGAAATCAAAGCATGCCAAGCAACTGCAACAGCAATTTTCTCTCGAAGTAGAAAGATCCATGCTTTGACAAAGAGAAAAGGGATTGAAAGGACCACTGATCTGTCCAATATGCAGCTAATCAAACTTAGTAAAGTTCAAAATGCCGGACATCGCCAAGTTTGATAGAAGAGGTAACCCAAGAGACCACTTGAGGCATTATAATGGAATGACAGGTATGACAAACCAATC
Organism: Boswellia sacra; assembly: GCA_013180625.2. Lineage (NCBI taxonomy): Eukaryota > Viridiplantae > Streptophyta > Magnoliopsida > Sapindales > Burseraceae > Boswellia > Boswellia sacra. Next base: position 28,757 of record SNVD02012166.1, read on the forward strand.
AAACGAGCAAGATGTAGAATTGTTCTCTAGGTCCTTTGAGGCACCAACTCTGACCTGGTATAATAGGCAGGAGAAGAAGCCTCAAAAGGATTAGATGGAGTTATACGAAAAGTTTGTTGATTAGTATTCTTACAATACTTACTTAGAAACAACTTTGAGAGATTTGCAATCAACTCAATAGAAAGGGAATGACACATTTTTTGAGTATTTAGCTCAATGAAGGGAGAAGACCACCACGATGATAACAAGGTCGAACAAGAAGGATCGAGGGAGAATGGTGATTAAGGGGATTCTCCTTTCACTCTACAATAAATCGATTAAAATGCCAATTAAGACCTTTGAGGATCTGTATGATTAAAGTCTTCAAGTTGAAGATTTGGAATTAGAGCAGAAGAAGAATTTCCCCAAGAGAAATCAAGGGAATCCTTGTCAAGGAAGGGGACCTAGGAATGTTAAAGTCAAGGTTGACAAATAGCCAAGAAATTTCAACGATCTGGGACATTCTCTATCCAAAGTCTTTGCAAGACTTCAAGCTTAGGGAGAGCTATTACCTCTATCCTCTAAAGAAAGCCCAGACACTTTTTCGTCAAACCATAAAGACGATGAATTTTGTAATTCCACTATGCCACTGACCATCTCACTGATAATTGTTGACAACTTCAACATGAGATCCAAGACCGAATTGATAATGGTCAAATCCCATACCCTAGCAAACAACGCCCAAACACCAACTACAACCCCTTACCAAATTACCACAATATTCCACCCACATACAATATAAAGTGATAATTTTGAGCTTAACTAAACAACAAATACTTGACTCTATTAGGGATATAGAAAGGTAGAAGAAGGATGAAAGAAAGAAGAAAACTGAGGCTTTAAGGGTCATTAGAGGCAAATAGGCATCCAAAAAGGGAGCCAATAAGGGTTACCAAGATCAAAGGATAAAGGTTAAGAAGAGCAAAGTTGAGCAGGAAGACTCTATGGAAAGGAGTTTAAACAAGAGTGAGAAAGAGGTACAGAGCAAGTATAGACCACTTAGGGAAGAAAATAATCCAAGTAAGTAACACACCTCTCAATGAGTACACCCCGCTTTGTAACGAGGAAGATAAGCACATGCTTATCTATATAGGCGAGGTTAGATATAAGTATATCCTACGTAGTGATGAGGAGGAGTACACACCACTTAACAAAAAAAGGAGTCAAAGTAAATACACACCACTAAGTAAAGAATGAGATCTCAGCAGATATTCCTTATTAAGGGGGTTCATGATCGTCTCGAGAATTACAAAAGAAGATATTAGTAGATCCTTTGAAGAAAGATAATAGGAAGATACAAATGGGTCAAACTATGTTACTCTATTGGTAGCAAAGGTCCAGGTGGAAGCAAGTGGAAATGACCCTGCCACAGTTTAAAGAATGGATGAAAGAGAACAAAGAAACTGAAGAATAGAAGAAAGGGAAGGAACTGCTTGATGTAATACCTGTGGTATCTGAGGTTTACTCCTATAATGCAGGCTAGGTCAACATCAAAATGTAGTCACCATAGATAATGGATTTTTACGGCTCGATGATGAAATACAAAAGTGTGATGAGCAATGTAAATGATCGAAGTGGCCATGGAAGCACAAAGAAAAGACTCGAGAAGAAATTGATCAAAAGCTTTGAAAATTGACACGACTTTGGAAAATCATAGAAATTAATCCAGAAAGAATCTGATGATGAGCTATATACTTTTGCAAAGCTACAGATGTCTACTTTTCAAAAATAATTATCGATGGCAAATCAGAGTTCAATTTGAAGAGTTATGTGTGATCGAACAGGTAAAGGCCAGAAAGGACTGCATGGAACAAAAAATAAGAAATGAAAGGGTTGAACAGGCCACCACTTCCCAGCGGTCCTCCCATGGTCGGTCAATTGTTCTCCCTTTATTTTTGGAAAATTGCATTAAAAACCTTCCATTTTGATTTCTTTGCTTCCTTTTTCAATTTCTAGCTTCAACTATATAAACCCCGCCCCCGCCCACCCCCCACCCACCCCCCCCCCCCCCTTCCCACTTTCACCATCATCCAAAAATCTCTTCTCTCTCTCTCGGACACACTTCTAATATTTTCAAAGAGTCATTTTCTAGTTTAATATTTTCTTAAGTGTTTTTATATTGCTCTAAACCTAAAAAAGGTACATCCCCATAGCAGTTCTCTCTTCTCCCTCTTATCTTCTTCTTTATTTTTCTTGCTTTAGATTAAGCATTTTTAGGTTTTTTTTTTTTGCCTAGAATAAGCGTAATTAGGTATAATTTTGATGTTTAGAAGCATGACCAGGGTTTTATGAATTGTTTAACCCTGTTTGTTTTGTAAGATGGAAAAGCGTGTCAAGGTGAGTCAGCTATCCCTCCTTTATCTGGAATCATGATTAGGAGTTTATTTCTTTACAAATGTCATAGAATCATGCCTAAGAATACATGATTAGAATCATGATTAGGAAAATTTAGGAATGCTTTGAAATAGGCTAAATTTGTTATGAATAGCATAAAATTAGGCAAGGATTGCCTTGGTTGGTTGGAATTGCCATGATTACTTTGGTTAATTGAATTAGACATGATTGCCATGAATTAGGCTTGACAATGCCATGATTTGCCATGATTGATGTAATTAGGCTAGAATTACATATTTAGAATTGTTATAATCAAATGCTAGAGTTGCTATGAAAAGGCTAAAATTGCCATGATTGGGTAGAATTACCATGATAGAATTATAAAATCTAGGTAGAATTACCATGATTTTAGTTTATGGCCTTAATTGATTTGTCTTGTATGAATATACCATGCTTAGAAAGTATAAATACAAATGTATGTATGCTTGAAGAAGCTTAATAAACACTGAATAGACTCACATATGGTGATAAGGAATTCTTTGTTTATCAAATCTCGAATTGGTTGAATATACGTATGCATGAGTGTGCTATGAATATTATGAATGAATGAATTTGATATTTGAAGTGTTTAGATGTAGAATTGCTTTGAATAACAATTGATGTAATCCTCCTCCCACTCCCCCAATGTTTGCAAGAAAATGTAATCTTTTCTCCTCACCTCCTTCTATGTATCAATATACAATTGTTATTGACTGAAAACTATCTTACATGCTTAAAGAAGATAAAAGTGAATAATGTGTGCATAAAATGAATAGCGTGAAGCGAACTATATGACAAAGTATAGCTATTCTTATCTGGCATACCCTAGTGGAGGCTGAATTTATATCCAGGCAGACGGAAGGCCTATACCTAAATTTTTGAATCCATATCTGAAGGGATGATGGCAGTCTAGGTCTTGAAGCGACGGATCAGATTGCCCCCATTTATTCCCAATTGAATAATTGGGTGGCGACTTCATTCTCTAGACATGCTCATGACTTATTTGCGTTCCTTTAAGTCTCAAAAGAGGCTTTGACATAGTGTCATGATTGCAAACGCTCTGACAAGATGAAAGCCCTGTTCACAGTCATTGGAGAAGATGGGAAGATGGATGACAATGGAAACGTGGTCACAACCAATTTGGGTTGGTAACAGTAAGGATGATAAAGACGGTGACAGTGAAGAAAGTGAAGAAAGGGTCCTTATGATTGGGATAGGATTCACAAAAAAAAAAAAAGATCAATAGGTCATTTAAAGAAAAGCATAAAGAGATTAACATGGCTTTATCGGCTGTCAGGATCTGAATCCAAGGAAAATGGGTATAGATGACTTTAACACAATTCAAGGAATGGATTCAAAATGGCAAAGAGACATGTGATGAGGCATCCTTGGCAGTAAAGGTGTACTCCCAAAATGTGAGACAGATAGGGTTTGAGATCCAGGTTAGTAACAGTAAGGATGATGAAGAACATGATGACGAGACTAAAGCAAAGGATGTTCTGATGGCACAAAAGGAAGGATCAAAAGTCAAAATATTCATGATTTATGGAATGACTTTGTTGACCCAGGTATGGCAACCCAAGAGGGGGGGTGAATTGGGTTTTTATTTATAAAAACTGATTTAGAAAACTTTTCTTGAAAGATCAAAATTATTTAACTCTTTCTTTGAGAATAACGGTGAAGAAGATGAAAATAGAATGCAATCAAGAGAATAAAAATAAAGAACAATCACAAGTGCAAGTTAATGTAAAGAGATAGGGATAGAGAGAGTGCAAACTCAATTTACGTGGTTCGGCAAACCTTGCCTACGTCCACGGGCTCATAGCTCCACGAGCTAGACTTTCCACTAAGTTGTAGAAATCTTTACAACTTGCTTGATGAACAACCTCACCAAGACTTTTTCTTCCAACCCTTGATAACACCACACCAAGATTTCTTCTTGATGAACAACCTCACCAAGGCAACTTCCTTCAACTCTTGATAACACCACACCAAGAGTTCTTCTTGATGAACAACTCACCAAGGCAACTTCCTTCAACTCTTGATAACACCACACCAAGAGTTCTTCTTGATGAACAACCTCACCAAGGTAACTTCTTTCAACCCTTGATAACACCACACCAAGAGTTCTTCTTGATGAACAACCTCACCAAGGAAAGAGTTCTCTCAAGGATAACGTTTTATCCTTTACAAGAATATCTCACTCTCACCACCATACAAGAACAAGGATAATTTTTACAACAAAAGTACAACTCTCTTCAAAGAGTAGATAAAGAATATAAAAGCTCTCTAGACTTGATATTTCTCTTGTTTTTTGCTTGATAGATGCTTCTCTTTCTCTTTGCTGAATGCATGGGAGAAGGGCTTCTTTTATAGGCAAATGGGATGAACTTAATCAAATGAAGACACCAACTCCAAATTTTCTGCCCACCATAAAAACTATAATTTTTTCTGCCATTTTTGTCAATGCTTCGTTTGAAATTAGAAAATATGCAAAACATGAAAGATCTGGATAATTGAATAATCTTTCCAACGCATCAAGAATCAAATCATTTGGACATCTCTATCTCAAGATATAGCCAAACCACCATTCGGTGCTCATGTGACTTGATTTTTCTTCCATGTGTCAGTCCACCAACTTGCATGCATATTATGTCGGCCTTCTATTTGAAATTTGAATTTCTTCAAAGAATATGAAATCTGCTCTTTGAATCATCTTTCCAATTCCATAAGAATCAAGTCATTTGGATAACTCTAACTCAATATATTGACAAAACATCATTCGATGCTCAAATGAGTTGATTTTTCTTCTCTGTGTCAGTCCACCGAATTGCATATCAATTAGTCAGCCTTCCATTTGAAATTTGAATTTCTTCAAAACATATGAAATGTTTCTCATTACATCCTATTTCCAATGCCATAAGAATCAAGTCATTTTGATTTTTCTACCTCAAGATATGTCCAAAAGAGTATTTGGTGCTCATGTCAGCTTCTTCCATTTGTCTTTCAACTTTCATGATGATTTGCACAACCTTACACTTGAAATTTAAATTTCTTTAAAACATATGAAATGTTATAAATTGAGTAATATTTCCAAAGGCTCAAGAATTACATCATTGGGACATCTGTAGAGAACTATATGACCAATTGATTGAATATTGCTCATGTGTCACATTCCTTGAATCAAACCTTGTTCTTAAACTTTGGTGCCTTTAACATGTAGTCTTCTCCTTATCTTCAACACTTTATTTTAATAAGCCTCTTCTTGATTTTACAATTATTTCAATGATCTTTCTCTTGCACATAAATAAACATGTTAGTAAATCTCAATTAATAAATGTCTATTGTTATCATCAAAATTATCATGTAGCCTTAGGGCTAACAGACTTCAGTAGTGATGAGGGGGAAATAGTTAAACATTAAGAAAAACATGAGAGGAGAGATGAGACTAGCGAGGAAGAAAATGTGAATGGAGTGACATGGGAGGAAGATTTTATGAGAATCCCTAAATGAGAGAGGTGAATGAGTAGAAAGATGAGAAGCAAGAAGAAAATAAGAAGATAATGCAATTTTAAGGCAAATCAAGAAAACACGAGCCAATATAAGCATCTAAGATCTGCTTATGTCTTCTTAAAAATACGGTGAAGGGCTAGAACTTTGGCCTCAATGCCCATCGCATTATGTTGAGCCCCAAGGAGATGGCGACAACTGTGACCTCAGAAAAAGAAGGAAAAGGAGTCTTAAGTTTCTTTAACACTGATCTACCAGTTGAGGGTAGAAATCATAAAAGACTGTTATTCGTAGTGATAGAAATAAGAGGGAAAAAGACTTCCTATGTGATATGATCGATTATGCATTAGCTATCAATTTGGTGTTCTACAAACGTCTCCACAAGTTTGGTATAGAGAAAGGCGACTTGGAACCTTCACATGTAGTCATTAGAGCTTATGATGACTCAAAAAGAAACACAGTAGCCATATTTAGGGCTACGATCAAGGTGGGACCAATTGAAGTCATGATAGAGTTCATCGTTCTTGATATCCCAGTAACATTTATTACTTCTCTAGGGAGAGCCTGGTTTCATCCACTAAAAGGGCTACCATCTGCACTATACTAGACCATCAGATTCAATTATAAGGGAGAAGTTGTGACTATTAAAGCTGAGTCTTCATTCGTTGTGGTAGTAATAAGCATAATGAACGATGAAATCCCACATATAGGTGGGTTCTGGGTAGCTATAATCGACAAATTCAATCCTGTTATTGCTAGTATCATGAAAAGCAAGGGTACACGGCAAGTACAGGACTTGGGAAGATTCATATGGGATTGCCAGCCTTTCCTGAGTTCAAGGGACAAACTACTAAGAGAGGGCTCAGGTGTGTTTTTGATAAAGATGAAAGGCCAACTTAGGCCAAGTGATCAAATTTATGAAGGTTCAAGAGCCAAAGTATGGATGAGAGACTGAATGGTGGGATTTTAACAGGGTGATTTAACTTAGTTTCAAAATCTTCAAAGATGTCATGGGTCGAGAAATGGTGGAAGTTAGTGAACTCGACGAAGAGCTAAAGAAACTACAGTTGGGAGAGGACCAGCCAAAAGATGATAAGTAGCATCGAGAGAAGTATTGGCTGACCTAGCAAACCTAATTGAAGAAAAAATGCAAGATGTCTATTATGAGGACGTTTTTGTCCCAAAAATGTTTGAGAACATTATGTTTGTTTCAAATTTTGATGCAATAAAGTCTAATTTTGCTTCTTTGAGTGATGTTTATCTTGATGGTAGCATGCATAATGATCTTCATTTCACTAGCATATTGAAATTCATTCCATGCATTAACATTTCATTAGTCTTGGCACATCTAAAAATCCAAAGAACATATGAATTGCACATGACTTGATTCCTGATAAGAGAGCGAGATTTTAGAAAGTATTAAAAAGGCATGAGGAGGTGTTTGATTAGTCCTATGATGACATGTCTAGGATTGACAAAATCATTATTGAGCATACAATTCCTACATAACCACACAAAATATCAGTAAAATAGAAGTTAAGAAGAATGAGATTGAAATGTGCATAAAAGATTAAGGAGGAGGTCATTAAGCAAACAGAGGCCAAGTTTTTAGATGTGGTGAATGATCTACAGTGGTTAGCTAATATTGTACCAGTGATTAAGGATGGAAGGATCAGATATGTGTGGATTATAGGGATCTGAGCAAGGCTTCTCCTAAGGATGATTACCCACTACCTGATATCAACATTCTCATAGATAGTGTAGCTTTCAACAAGATGTTTTCATTTATAGATGGGTTTTCGTGTTACAATCAAATTATGACGACAGTTGAGGACAAGATCAAAACGAGTTTCATCACAAAATGGGGGATGTATTATTATAAGGTCATCCTATTTAGGTTAAAGAATGTAGGAGCAACATACCAAAGGATGGCAACAACTTTGTTTCATGACATGATACATAAGGAAATAAAGGTTATGTGGATAACATGATCGTGAAGTCAAATACTTGAGAGGACCATACAAAAGCCTTGGATATATTTTTGGAGAGGGTAGAGAACTTGTGATTAAGATTGAATTCAAAGAAGTGCATTTTTGGAGTCACATTAGGCAAGTTGTTGGGGTCTATCATAGGACAAAAAAGGATTAAAATGGATCCAAATAAGATAAAAGTTATCAAATAGATGCCTATGCCAAAAACTAAGAAGGAAGTACACAGGTATTTAGGCAAGATTCAATATATCAACATGTTTATCGCCAATTTGACCACTGTATGTGCACCTATCTTCATGGAATGACCAATGTCAAAAAGCTTTTTACCAAAAGAAGGCTTATTTGGTAAGTCCACCGGTCTTGAGACCACCCAAAATAAGGAGGCCACTGACCTTGTATCTAGCCATTAAGGAAGAAGTTGTAAGAGCAATACTGGCACAGGCTGATGAAAAAAGAAGTAGAACCTTATATCATTTATGTTGTTAAGGCCGTTTATGGCCTTTTTACTTTGTTTTAGGCCGTTTGTGGTCTATATTTTTTGATCTTTTGTTGGATTGTGTGTTTGGACTTTACGTCCTTCTTGTAATTCTTGGGGTATGCCCCTCGGATTTTTGTACATTTTAATTTTCTTGGATTTATATTACTAAGTAACTTTTCCAAAAAAAAAAAAGACTTGAAAATGTATTCAAAGAAGAGTCATTTCCTGAGAAAGCTAGAGAATGAGGTAAGGGAATTTTTTAAAGACTAGCCTAGCAATTCACGTATCAATAAAGGGTCATATATAAGAGAATGCCTGAAGGGATCAAAAGGAAGCATAGTTTTTTTTTTTTTTGAAAAGTTACTTAGTAATATAAATCCTAAAAAAGTTATAATGTACAAAAATCTAAGGGGCATACCCCAAGAATTACAAAAGGACGTAAAGTCCAAACATACAATCCAACAAAAAGATAAAAAATGAAGGCCACAAGCAGCCTAAACAAAGTAAAAAAGCCACAAATGACCTTAACAACATAAAAGAGAAATGATCACAAACGGTCTAAAACATAAAAATACAAGAGCTTTAACCCTTCTTGTTTTTCTTCTTCTTACCCTTCTTTACCGGGGTAGCTGGGGTGTCCGAATGGGTATGGTCAATCCTATCAGGTTGATCATCCTCAATGAGCCCAATCAAAGGCTCAAAACAAGTGGGAGAAGACTCAGTAGGTATCCGCCCTGAGGAAATAGATGCCTCACGATTTGTAGAACATTTGATAGTGCCCAAAAGTCTACCCTCATCGGTCGCAAAAGGAGATGGAGAATCAGAATCTGAAACTGACTCTACACTCGGAAGTGTAGTAGCCTTCGGAGGCTCAACTTGCACTGCAGAAACTTCTAGGATAGCAACTATTTTGGTGCAATCAGTGACCTTGGTCACAACCTTTTCTTTTCTCAAAGGGGTACTATTAGAGGTGCTAGCCTCATTCTTATCTGGACTTGAAGTCTTTACCGGTTCTGGACTACGATGACCAAACTGGCAACATTTGGGGCAATGTTTTGGAGTCCACTCATATTCAACTTGAATTTTGATGGGCTCTGGAGAGAGTTTGCACCTGAACTCAAAGTTCTTAACTCGAGGGCGTCTTGCATCAATAAAAACACAAACCCTCGCATACTCTAATCTAGATAGATCAGAAGTCGCCTTATCACAAGATTGAGGTTCTCCAACCATGCTGGAGATAATGCTAAGGCCTTTGGCTGTCCACAAAGGAAACAGCAGGCCATACAAACGGATCCAAATTGGTAGTGTCCAGAATGCTGTAAGATTGAAATCCAGATGCGGATGCCATTGCTGCAGGTAAATGAATTTACCTCCAAACATCCAAGAACCTCGAGCAATGATTGCATGTACCTCATCCTCAGTTCTAAAACGGAAGATGAGAAATCCCTTATCCGTGGAACGGACGTCCTCAAGACCACTAGATTTCCATGCACGCATCGCCATCGAACGTGCAGCATGGAAGGGCATCACATATCCCGGAAAGAAGCCAACAAGACATCTACGCCATTCGGCTAAATTCTCGTCGACAATCTCATCTGGAATCTCAAGGATTGTACCCGGTTTCTTAGGAGTAACCGGACTCAATTTGCATCGGGTACTCGAATCAGTAATCTTGATTTTATCAGCCCAAGAGCCAGTAGTTGTCTTGGATGGATCCATCAAGTGAATTACAAATCAAATACAATGCAAACTCATAAAAAAGAGATGGAAAAACGAAAGCAAACCAGGCACCGAAGCGGCTTGGCTTCCAAAGTCGTCGTCACCTCTTTAAAAACGATAATCCGCAAGGAATCAGGAAATCGACCAAGAGGCAAAGTTGCATGAAATAACCTGAAGAACAATCTGGGTGGGGCTGATGAACAGTGTCTCCGGTAAATGAATAGTAACCACCGCGGTAAACAGTCAAATCCGAATTGAAGAAGCGGCGATTTGAGGGGTTTCTGGTTGGAATCAGATGACGGCCAAGAAGGAAAAGTTGGCCAATGTTGCCCGATCTACTAGATGGTGGCGAAGGTGAGATACAACTCGCCGTTTTCTAGCCAGAGGTGGCGGCGAATGGTAAATTCGAAACTTTGAGGCTTTGAACGGAGGTGTTGTGGCGCGAATCTGGTGGTGCTGATGAAGGGAAACTTGTAGAACATCATCTAATCTATAAGAATTTGATGGAGGTGAGATGTCACTCGCCGGTGACAGCGGCGGGCGGCGGTGAATAGTGAAAAATCCGAAACTTTATGGCCTAGAACGGAGGTGATGCGGCGCGAATCTGGTGGTGCTGATGAAGGAAAACTTGTAGATCGAATCAAGACCAATACGATGATGGTAAAGGTGGCATCCCACTCGATCGCCGTCGGTGATGAATAGTGAAATCTGAAACCTTTTTTTACAAATTTAACCGTTTTGCTGCTGGAAACTGAGGGCGACCCAGAAGAAAATTTGTCTCAGGATATCCCGATCTACAACATATGTAGATTTGAAAGGCTGATTCGCAAATTGGCCGGAGTGAACAGTAACTCCGGCGACCCTAATTGAGAGAAAAGTTTTCTCCCCCTTCCCCCTCCCTCGATATAGCAACTCAAAAGGAAGCATAGTTGATCATGGAAGAAATACATGTTGGGGTTATGGACTGCAAATGAATGGGTCAATAATGGCAAAAAAGATCAAAAGGCAAGGATATTTCTCGCTGACTATGGAGGTTGATTGTATAAGATTCGTGAAGAAGTGCAACCAATCTCAAGTTCATGGTGACTTAGTTCGCCAACCTCCAAATGAATTACAGGGAACGTCATTGCTTTAGCCCTTTGACGTATAGGGGATTGATGTTATCAAGGAGATCAAACCCTCAGCTTCCAACAGACATCGTTATGTTGTAGTCGCAATTGATTACTTCCCAAAATCAATAGAAGTAGAATCTTTCAATACGCTGGCCAGGATTATTGAAAGAAATATCATATGTAGATATGGTGTCCCACACTACATAGTCACTAATAATGGTCTGCAATTCCAAGCAAAAACAAGGGAGTTATTGTAGAAGTACAAAATTAAACACCATAAGTCCTCTGCCTACCAACCATAAGCAAACGGCATAGTAAAGGCTACCAAAAAAAATGTCAAGAAAAAGTCAGCAAAAATAGTGCAAACTTATAACGACTGGGCTGATAAGTTACCGTTCATGTTATAGGGATATAGGACCACTATAAAGAGTTTGACCGAAATGACCTCATTCTCATTAGTGTATGGTAGTGAGGTAGTACTCCCAATAAAAGTTAAAGTGTAATCATCGTGAGTTTTGATGGAGGCTAGAAACACATGCGAGCAATTAGCATTAGTTGATGAGACAAGAAAGAAAGCTTCATACCATGTACAGCTATAACAACAAAGAGTGACTCGTGCCTTTAACAAGAAAATCAGGAAGAAGAAGCTAAAGAAGGGGATTTAGTCCTTAAACAAGCATGGCCTCAAACCTTCAACCCATGAGGAAAGTTTCATCTAAACTAGGAAGGACCATACCTAATCAAGAAGATGTTGGCTAAAGGTGTAGTAAATTTTTCAGGTTTGGATGGGAATGAATTCATAAAACCATTCAACATCAATAGATTGAAGAAATACTTGTTTAAGGAAAAAAATAAAAGAGAAACAAGAAAATAAAGAGTGAGCTAAAAAAATAATTAGTTAGAAAACTCGAAAGGTCTTATTAATGATAATAGTCACTTCATGTACACATACTGCTCCTAGAACAGATTTGCCATCATTAATAAAATGATCATGGATTGGAAACATATGTTGTGCAAATTGATTTTCATTAAATTTAGAATTACTTAAAAGGAAAACACCTAATAAGAAGAGTTAAAATAAATGCATCAATCTTTCTTTCTCAGTTTCCGATTGCAAGAGTCTAATCTGCGTGTCTGTTTGCCTACCAATCAACCCATGCTTTGTACTGATTGCCAACAGTGAAGCCAAGATGATGAAACAAGTTCCTTTGAATGAGATGGTATGGCCAAGTCTCTCGAACACCGTCAAGAAAACATGTTCTAAGTCATTCAGGCTTAACGGAAGGGAGAATAGCCACGATGCATTGCTTCTCTCCATATTGCCAACATAGATGAGATAGGGGTTAGAAGGAACTACAAGTAGGGCCAACCAATGGGACATATATAGTGTAGGTCCTGAGGTTCACATGCTATAATTTCCACTAAGGGTAGTGCCAACAGATGAGTCCATCTGGTACAATACGAAGCCTACAGTCTAAGAGTCTGGTCTCTTAAGTCTCCAACAAGAATGATACTGAGGTCTATAACAAAGAAGGTCAACCTCAGTCCAAGCCACTATGGCCAGCTTCTCTTATAACCATATCTGAGAAAAAGCAAAAGGGTTGTCAAAAAAAAGAGAGAGATGGGACCCACCTAGAAAAGGATAAGACTACTAGAAAACCTCATGCTTCCTCCTAATCTTACATGATGCAACCTAGTCAATGTCTCGGTGACTATCAAGGGCATCTTAAACCATCTTCAAAAGCTAGCAGATATTGATCAAGTAGACAAAATTGAAATATGCAGAGGCAAGACATAGAACCCCTCTCCACAAACCCAATCAAAGGCAATAAAGAATGGAACGCAACCATATAATTTGTACTGTGTATGCCCATCACATTCAAAGAAGTTACCAAGTTATACACTATGGGCCGCCTCAATGGTGGTAGTATGATGTCCTTAGTGCTGGATGCAGAAACACCCATGATGGCACTAAACTCTTCATTTAATGGACATAACTCTCAGCCATTAAATCCAAAAACATGATTAGACACATCCCAAAAATTAGCTGCAACTTTGAGAAAAGAGATATCTAATCTAACTTGTTTGAGATACCTTGATACAAAGAGACCTCTCAACTTCAGCAGATGCCATTTTGTATCTTTGACCAACTTTATTTGAGCTTGGAGAATCTCTAAACTTGCTTTACTCATGATGGAGTAGTGAAGGGAGAAAGAAGGGAATGGTGATAATTTATAAGAGAGGAAGAGACTTAAAATGGTGTTAGATTTGATATAGGATCTTGTATAGTTGGGCATATGTATCATTTAAAAGTTAAAGTGTTCACTTTGATTCACTTTGTGCAATGTTAATGAAACAAACACATTTTATAAGATTCTCCTATACGTAGTGCTTTTTTTCATGTAAAGAAGAGAAAAATAAAGTTTATTCATTTATATAAGCATCCAAAATAAATACAAAGTGCAAAATAGGGGGCAAATTGCCCCAATCCATGTCCAAGAGCCCATGGGTCTATAGAAGTGAACAAAAGAAATGAATGAAAAGAAAAACAAAAAGGGGAAATCACTCCTTGCTTCTACTGTCGTACTCCTCATCAGTCTCCTCCTCCTCGCTGGAGCTCTTGGACTCGCTGCTTCTTTCCTCCTCCCCCTTCTCATCCTTGCCTTCACCCTCAACACCATCACCTCTTATCCTTGTCATCATCATCTTTAACCTAGATCGATGCTACTTGGTCACCCTCTTAAGACATCTCTGACTCTTCTTCCTGCTCCTCCTCCTCAACCTCCTCATCAGAGACCTCTTTGCAAGCCACCCGCAGACTGTGCTCTAGCTCTTGTATAGTCGGGCGATTGTTTTAGAGAACCATCTAACCTAACACAAGAAGAAAAGTTAAAACATATTCATTACCTGATGTTGTATAGATAACTGGCGAATTTACTCCTTACGATGTAATACAATCGATCTCAAGATTGATTATAGCCTTGGGTAAATGCAAAGCAAAACACAAGTCAATCACTTCACTATTAACTCTAAGGCAAATAAGAGGTCATGAAACAACTAAAGAAAAGAAATTGATATGTGTGGTACCTGCGAGGAAGAGAGACGTTGTCATGGATGCATTAGGTTGCAGCTTAACCCTCCAGATGACCTCATCATCCCTACACAATTGCATGTAGCTTTCAGGGATAGAACGGTAGTCTCCAAGGATGACCTTTAGAGCCCACGAGGTACAGGAAGGGCCTACGCCACTTGAGGAGTTAGTGTTAGCCCTCTTACAACCCTACCTATAAGACTAGGGAAGTCAGAACCAATAGCTTGAGGAACAGCATCCCTCGACCCTCCTCTAGCACTCTCCAGTGCATCACCTGCACCTTTAGCATCACTAGTATTACCTATTATAGAAGTTGTTACCCCGTTGATAACATCATACATCTCAAGTCAGGTGGGATGGAGAGAAGTGCAAGCCCTATCAGCATATGATTGTCCTGTGGCAGAAAAGCCAACTCGATCAAGAGGAACCTTGGTTATGTAACTCTCAGAGTTAGGATCCTGGCCTAACCAAGGTGTGTTAATCATCACACTAAGAGGAGAGAGAGGAACATGATGTCTCCTAGGACCTCTAACCCAATTAGACATGTGATCCCCCAAGAAACATATCGCACATTTTGGTCAGATCATGGAAACATAGGTCTAGAGGAGAGGGCATGTAACCCTCATGGTAGAGGGCCAATGCATCTAGCTTGCCCACCAATAATGAGGCACTTGCATAGACAAGAAGCATGTTAGGCAAGTATTTAAAAGAATAGAAAACAATATGAGACTAATTCCATTTCTCTTACCTCATCCCAGGTGAGGCAATGTGTGTAGGAGCGCATATTATGGATGTCATAAGAGTCATCATGCTCATCACACCCTTAGAACCAGTGGATAACGCATTGAAAGGACCTAGTTCAGTTTTGGGGGCTAGGGTGAGGTAGAAATATGAGCTCATATGCTTGAATCTATAAAACGGTCAAAAAGGAAAGTCATAATGGAAATTAGAAAGTAGAAAGGGGACATGAGTAAACTTAACATACCTCAACAATGGGCACGAAGCCCTCAGTAGCCTCTTTACCTCTACAGGCTTGATTTAGGTAGAAGTAGAGGTGGGCAACGGCAGCCCAAACCCAATCAAATGTACAAGTCTAAATCCTTCAATGCAAAAAGGAGGCAGAGCTCTGCATGGTTAGAGGTGTTGGCGAAGAGCTTAGTTACCAACAAGAAGAAGATAAGCTACATGCAAACTGCTCCTCCTCCATAGGTGTGGCTGTGGCATCATTATCATCATGTCATTACCAATACTACATAAGCCTCTCATAAGAGATAGTGTGTATACCCCTCATCACCACGTCAGGACACCAAAGCTTCGCGATAATCATCTCATGATGTAGAGACACCTACAAACAACAACCAAATGGGATGGGAGTCCCCTAGCAAGGGACACCAAGTATGGCAACAATGTCTAGTGGAGAGATGGTCATCTCACTAAAGCTAAAGTGGAAGCAATGGGTAGTGTTCATCCACCTTTCAACAAGAGCAGAGAAAGCATGCTGGTTGGTGCACATCTTCCTTGCAAGTAGACAACTAAGGAAGGTAAAGAACCCACATCACATAATATGCTATTTTACATTTTCATTATGAATTCGATTGTACCATGTGTGGGATTTGGCAAGAGAGCCCTCCCATTTGTTGGTACGGTCAGCCTACAAGAGAAGAAACTTAGAGTGAAAAGTAAGTAAAGGTGTTATAAAGGAAGAAAAGTCATAAAGAGCAATAAAACGGCATGAAATAAGTGCACACCCACAGTGAGAAGGAACATGCCTAAAGCCTTCAAGCACACACGCATTCAGAATAGCCACACACCATGACTAGCTAGAGGTGCATGCCAACTAGTATCCAAAAAGGAAAAAGCTAGTATTAGTGCCATAACGACTCTAATAGGTACAGCCTACACCAATCATCCAACAGTTGCAAAAAAATAAAAAATGCATAAAACAAATAAATTTAACAAAAAATGAAAGAAGAGATAAGGAGACTTACCAAAGAGATAACATGCTTGTCCTGATTTGCTAAAATTAGTAGTTCTCGATTTGTTGGAAGCCAATTAAGCATCCCATGCAGATCTCACCAAAAGATGGTCGATTACTACTGGATGGTTCTCTGGGGCTACAGGGGTCTCCGATTGATATTGACGATCCATGGATGCTAAGAAACGAAAATGCTGGTTGAGGAAAAATATGTGTATAGAAGTTGGAAAGGTTCGCATAAATGGGAAGAAAGAGGCAAAACTTTCTTTTCAAATTCGTAATTCCCGTTATACAAGTGCACGCCTGCACTTGAAAGAGGCACATGCCTATATCAAATACAGGTGCACACCTTCTCCACCTAAGTACGAATAAAATTACCTTTTTGCCCTTCATGTCTAACAAAATGCCATTTTTAACTCTTTTGTATTAAGTCCCTTTGAACGAGGCTTTTATCCTTCCAGAGCATTTACGATCACGACACTATGTCAAAGCCTCTTTTGAGACTTAAGGGAACACAAACAAGCCATGAGCATGTCTGGAGAATGGAGTCGCCACCCAATTTTCTATTGAGGAAATGGATGATGGCAATCCAATCCCTCACTTTGGGACCTAAGCTACGCTCATCCCTTCAAAAATGGGTTCAAAAAGTTAGGTACGAGCCTTCGGCCCTCCCGGATATGATTCCGGCCTCCATTAGGGTATACCAAATAAAAATAGCTAAACTTTGTCATACAGTCCACTTAAGTTGTTTGTTTTATCCATAAATTTTCAATTTATCTTCTTAAATACATGTGAAGTGATTTTCAATCAATACAGTTTATATCCATCCAAAGAAAAATGAAGAAGAAAAGAGTTACATATCCTTTCAAACACGACGGAATGAGAGGAGGATTACATTGTTATTCAACAATAAAACAAATTTATGTCTAAACATTTCAAAGGTTCAATGATATAAAATATTCCATACATAGCATATTCATACAAATCATATATTCAACTACATCATGGCATCATACAATCATCAAATTCTAATCATGGTATATTCATACACACATTCATAATTAATCAATAAAATATCTAAACAAAGCCATATACTACAATCATGGCAATTCTACCTAGATTTGATAATTCTATCATGGTAATTCTACCTAGCATGGCAATTCTAGCCTGTTCAAGACAATTCTAGCATTTCATTATGACAATTTTAAATATGGCAATTCTAGCCTGTTCAAGACAATTCTAGCATTTCATTATGACAATTTTAAATATGGCATTCTAGCCTTGACATTGCATTTCTAGCCTAATTACATCAATCATCGCAAATCATGGCGCTTTTAGCCTATTCATATTAATTGTAATAAATCATGGCTTTTCTAGCCTAATCAATCAAAGTAAGCAAGATAATTCTATCAATCAAGGCAATTCTTACCCAATTATATGTTATTTCTTAGCATACTTCAAAATAATCACAAGTTTTCCTAGCATGATTCTAGTCATGTTCTCTTAAGCATGATTCTAAAAATGTGCTCCTCAACATGATTCTAAGCATTCACAAACATAAATAAATAAATAAATTCCTAATCATGTTCCAAATAAAGGAGGGAAAGCAGATTTACCTTGACATATTTATCTATCTTGCAAAACAAACAATGATTAAAACAATTCATAATAATCCTAAACATGCTTCTAAGCATCAAAATAAAACCTAAACATGCTTATTCTAAACAAAATGAACCTAATCATACTTAATTCTAAGCAAAAAAAAAAAAAAGAAAATAAGAGGGAAATAAGAGAACTACTCTTAGGATGTACCCTTTCCAGGTTTAGAGCAATATAAAATGCCCAAAAAAACTTTAAACTAGAAAAACTCCTTGAAATTCTCAATTATGGCTTAGAGAGAGAGGGAGAGAGGGTTTCTAGATGGAGGTGAAAGTGAGGAGAGGGGGTGTTTATATATTTGAAGGCAGAGTTGAAAATAGGAAGGAAAAAAAAACAAAAATAGAAGGTTGTTAATGAAATTTTTTAAAATTAATGGAGGGCTGCCGACCGGCTATGGGAGGACCACCGGTTGGTGGTGGGATAGCCAGCTGACTGTGGGAGGATTGTTGATCGATGGTAGGACAACCAATCGACCGTTCTTCCACTTTCAGCTAGTGGTGGCCCATCAAATCCCCATGTTCCTCCTTTTTGAAATGCAATCCTTATTTGACCTTTAGCTGTTTGATTACACGTAACTCTTCTAGTTCAACTCTGATTTGCAATACATAAATCTCTATGAAAACTAGACATTCATAGCTTCACAATAGTATATGACTCATCATCAAATTTATTCTTGATTAATTTACATGATTTTTCAAATTCATGTGTTGGTTTTCAAAGCTTTTGACTCTTCACCTTGGTTCATATCTCTTTTCCTTTCGAGGGTGATCTGCCCATTTTTATTGCTTAACAATCATCCATGCTTCATCCTCGAGCCTCAAAAATCTGGTGTTTATAGTCCCCATTAAAATTCTAGGACGGCACCAAAGCCCCTCAAAATTCCAAAAGACATTTTGGCATTTTTAATATATTATCATCATTCCTAGTAATATTAATCATCGATTGAAGAGAAAAGAGGAATCTATAATTAAAATAAAGCAAAATCCAAAAATAAACAAATAAATATAAATTAAAACTAAATTCTGAGTAAAATGCAAAATAAAGTAAAATAAATGGCAATCAAAACAAAAATCACAAAAGAAATATTGAAATGGCTATAAATTTATTGCCCTTGGTTTACCTTTCTCCAAGTGGTGTTTCCTCTCGAAAAGTAAATTAAATCCCACAAAAACTCTCCAAAAAGTGTATTTTTTGTGTTTGATAATTTTGTGGGGTTTTTAATGGAAAATATAAGAAGAAATCTGATTAATAAAAATGACACAGTAAGTGGAGTGGGAGAGAAATGACATCGTCGGAGTTACTATTCACTCAGTCGGTTTTACGAGTTTGGCTATAAGATTTATGTATATTGTAGATCAAAGTATCCTAAACAAACTTTCCTTCTTGAGCCTCTCTAGATTCTAAATGGAAAATGTTCAAATTTACAGAAAGCACAATCGGAATTCACTATTCATTCACCGTGGAAGGGCGACTGAATTGTCACCACCACTACTGTCGCCATCGTCTCAACCCGATCTATAATTTTTCTTTCATCACTGACACCTGTTTCGATTACTATCACCTCCATCCACGGCCTTTAATATTACTATTTACCACCGCTTTCTCTGACAAACGGCGAGTGGGTCGACACCTCTGCCACTGAGTTGTAAATCAAAGGATGCTGGTCAGATTTTTCTTCAGTAGTATCATCAGATTTCCAGCAAATCTCCCTATAATTGCGATTCAATTTTCGGTAGGTACTATTCACGACGGCTGTTACTGTTCCTCCGATGGATACTGTTCACCAACCTGACCAGTTTGCGCCTCGGGCTATTCCACGCACGTTTACTTTTTGGCTGCCCCCCAAATTCCTTACAGATCATCAAAATCCAAGGAGCGACGTCAAACGTGCAAGCCACTATGAACTATTCACCCAACCAGAACTATTTATCAGTACATTCATGCTCGATCTGGTGACTGGTGTCCACTCCTTCTATTGTAATTTCACTTTAGAATTGTTGTGAATTTGCTATCTTGCGTGCATTTGGTTGCTTTGATTGTTGGTTGGATTTTTGGAGTTTTTGGAGTTGATTTGGGTTGATTGCTACGGGTTGGAGTTTTTTCCACTATTTTCACCACACTTTTCCTAGCCTGTGCCACACCATTCCCACCATGGCCACCCTCGCCCCTACCAAATTTAACCAACCCCAACGTCTATCTTGTGACACTCAAACACGTCCATTTGCTCGAAACAACATCCACACACAATCCTTACCTAAACCACTCGGCTCTTGGGCCGACAAGAATCGGGTTACTGAGGCCAACACTAGATTTCATCTTGACTCAATAGCCCGGAAGGTTCCGAGTTCGATTCTTGAGCTTTCTGATGATTTAGCTGATGATGCAGGGGCTGATTGGTTGCGTTATATTGTGGAATTTTTTTCGAGGTATACTATGCCTTTCCATGCTGCAAGTACCATTGCTATGCGTGCATGGAAGTCTAGTGGTTTGGAGGATATCCGCTCTATTGGGATGGGTTTCTTGATATTCAGATTTAGAACGGTAGAGGAGGTTCATGATATTTTAGAAAGAGGGCCTTGGATGTTTGGTGGGAAGCATATCATTCTGCAACAATGGAATCCTCATTTTTCTTTTGATCAGAGTAGGATTACCAGGATCCCAGTCTGGGTTCAATTGCATGGACTACCATTTCCATTATGGTCAGCTAAAGCACTCAGTGTTGTTTCTAGTATGGTTGGTCGACCATTATCATGTGATGATGACTTATGAGCACACTTGATTATCCTATGCCAAGGTTTGTGTTGAGATAGATGCGGACCATTCTCCAATGCAGGACTTTGAGATCCGGTGTAAACTATCTTCTGAACCTATCAAGATCAGAGTGGAATATGAATGGAAACCAAAACGCTGCTCCACGTGTTGTTTATTTGGCCATACCTATCCTGTGCCTCTCGTGCATTCTTCTTCTAGAGAGGCCGAGGCATCATATACTACTACAGCCCTTGTCTTGCGAGACAATGAGAAGACGGATGACCCTTCTATTGCAGCAGCAGTCCATATTGAGACTGGTCAGGATCCGGCTATTACTGCAAACGTAACTCCAGTTCTGCAAGACAAAAGTAAACTTACTGCCATTGGCTCGGGTTCTGAGTCTGCTTCTGATTCTGATTCACTATCTCTTATTGAGGATCACCAGGATTAGATTTTGAAGGGCTCTTCTATCCCTACAGTTGATTCTAATCCTTCAGGGATTGCTCATTCAGAAAAGTTTGTTGCTCCGGATCCTCCTGCTTCCACTGAGACGGCTTCAGACGGTCGACCACCTACTGGTAAGGCTAAAAACGGTCATAATAAGAAGGGTGGCAATGGGGGTAAAGGGGGCATGCACCCTCGATGATTTCTTTATTGAGTTCTGAGATTTTTCCAGCTTCCTATGATAGGAAGTTGGAATATTAGAGGCCTTAATGGCTTCTCTACGCAGCGGGCAGTTAAAAACTGGATTTCCAAGTATTCTTTGGGTTTGATTGGTCTCTTGGAGACTAAGGTTAATCAGCAACGCCTTGCTTCAGTTGTTTCAGATATTTGTCCTTCTTGAAAGTTCTTATCTAATGCCACTGAGTTAATTGCTTGTAGAGTTTTAGTGTGTTGGGATCCTACTTTGTATAGTTTGAGTGGTCTACAGCTTTCTCCACAGTGGATCGTTTGTTGAGCTACCATATTATTAGATGGGGTTTCTTTTGGTCTGATTTTTGTTTATGGTTCTAATGATCCGGGTGTTCGTCGACAGTTGTGGGACTTTATCAAAGCGCAGTCCATGGTTTTTGGTGACTTACCTTGGTTGGCATTGGGTGATTTCAATGCGATTTTACGCTCTTCGGATAGAGTTGGTGGGGATTAGGCTTGGCGCAGTTACATGGATGATTTTGGACAATGTGTTCATGATGCAGCGTTGATCAGGGTACCATCTTTTGGGCATCGGTATACTTAGCATAATGGGCAGCAAGGAGACGATACTATTCTTATAACTCTTCATTGGAGTTTTTGGTAGTGCTTTATGGTTCTTGACTTGGCCAAACACAACTTCTGAAGTTCTTCCACGAGATGCTTCTGATCACAGTGCTTTGGTCATCAGGTTTGGAGATCAACGTAGGTAGACCTCCAGTCCCTTTAAATTTTTTAACTTTTGGGCTGACCGAGAGGATTTCTTGGAGATTGTTCAGAGAATATGGTCTATGCCTATAGATGGGGATCCTATGTTTCGAGTCACACAGAAATTGGGTTTGTTGAAACATGAGTTTAAGACTTTGCATGCCAAGGCTTCTAGTCACATCTCTGGTAGGGTCATTGAGGCTAGGGCTCAGTGGGCCGCAGCTTAGGCTGCTCTGAATGAGAGCCCTTATTCCCCAGATTGTATTTTAGCTTAGAGGGATTTTGCTAAGCACTATTCTCAGTTGTGCAGGGACGAGGAGGCTTTCTTTCTGCAGCGGTCAAGGATCTAATGGCTCTCTTTAGGGGATCAGAATACCAAGTTCTTTCACAAGTCTCTGATCCATAGACAGGTCAGGAATCAGATTCATCAGCTTGAGGATGAGGATGGTACTATCGTTACAGATCGAGGTGACTTAGGTCATCTGGCTGTAAGGTATTTTCAGAAATTGCTTACAGCTCTTTCTCGACCTTCTATTGTAGATGCTTCTCAGTTTTTCTCTGAAAGAGTTTCTGAGGAGATGCTGCCTTCTTTGGTGTGCCCTGTTACTGATGATGAGATCAGGTCAGCTTTATTCTCGATTCCCGATCATAAAGCTCCAAGGTCGGATGGGTACACCTCTCTGTTCTTTAAGAGGGCTTGGGACATTATTAGTGTCTGCTGTGTGCTACTTCTTTGTGACTTGTCGGATGCCGAAGTGTGTTAATGCAACTAGGGTTGCTTTGGTCCCCAAGGTTGAGACTTCGAGGACTATGAGTGACTTTCGACCAATCTCTTGCTGTAATGTACTCTACAAGTGCATCTCCAAAGTGATTGTGAATAGGTTTAAACCAGTTTTACCTGATGTAATTGGGAGTTCACAGTCTGCTTTTGTCCCAGGTCGGAGGATCTCTGATGCCATCCTATTGACTCAAGAGCTCATGCATAATTACCATCTTGGGTGCTCGCCTCCCCGGTGCGCTTTAAAGGTGGATATTCGCAAAGCTTTTGATACTGTTAGTTGGGATTTCATTCTTTTGGGGTTAAGGACGATCGGTATTCCAGAGTGTATGGTTCGATGGATCGCGCCATGCATGTCTTCTGCACATTTCTCTATTGCTTTAAATGGAGAGTTTTATGGTTTTTTTCCCACCTCCAAAGGAGTTCGACAGGGTGATCCGTTGTCACCATACCTTTTTGTGTTGGCAATGGAGGGTTTGAATGGTATTCTTCGGGAGGCTTCTCAGAGGCCTGGTTTTCGATATCATTGGAGATGTCAGCAGGTCTCTCTCACTCATCTTTGTTTTACAGATGATCTGATGGTTTTTTGTAGGGCAGATGTGGGCTCTGTTAGTGTAGTTCATAATGCTTTACAGGAGTTTGCGGAGCTCTCTGGTTTAGTGACGAATTCTGCCAAGAGTCATGTATTCTTTTCTGGAGTCAATGATGAGGACCGAACTGTGTTGCAGGCCATCTTGGGTTTTCAGGTGGGGAGTCTGCCAGTTAGATATTTGGGAGTGCCTCTGATTAGTACCAGATTGCGCCCTTCAGATTGTACTCCATTGATAGAACGGATTCTATCGAGGGTCAGGTTATGGACATCTGCTATGTTGACTTATGTTGGCCGTCTTCAGTTAATCAAGTCGATACTTTTTTCCATACAGGTCTATTGGTCATCCATATTCATATTGCCGACAACTGTGGTGCGAAAGATTGAGGGTATTCTGGCTGCTTTCCTGTGGAGAGGGACCTCTTTATCTCATTCTGTGGCCAAAGTAGCTTAGGATTCGGTTTGCTATCCGTTAAAGGAAGGAGGATTAGGAATTAAGCGAGTGAAGGAATGGAATCAGGCCGCTATTCTAAAGCATGTTTGGAGACTTCTTTCTCATAAGTCCTCCACATGGTCTTCTTGGGTTCATAAAGTACTCCTTCGGGGCCGCTCGTTTTGGCAGGTTCGAGTTACTTCTGGAGCCTCCTGGTCTTGGAGGAAGATTTTGCACAGTCGAGATTGGTGTAGGGGTAAATTTTTCTCTTGTATTGGAGATGGTCGTGACACCTCACTTTGGCAGGATTACTGGTTGCCATAGGGGCGTCTTTGTGATTTGTTTTCTTTCAGGAATCTTTCATCCATAGGTCTTCCCTCAGATGCCAAGGTCTCCGCTATTATTCAGGATGGGATTGGACTTTTCCTGATGATGGATCGGCCCTTGGACGAATTTGGGACTCTATCAGCTTCCGGCCTACGATGGGGACTCCTAATCGTATTGTTTGGAAGGGCCACACCTCTGGAGTTTTCTCCATTGCCTCAGCATGGGAGTTTTTACGGAGTAGATAAGCCGTGAATTCATTTCATCATCTTCTTTGGTTCCCTGACCATGTTCCAAGACACTCTTTTATTCTTTGGCTTGCCTCCTTGGGTCGTCTTCGTACTATGGATCGATTACAGCGTCATGGCATGTTATCCTCTTCAGGCTGTGTTCTCTGTGCCTCAGCAAATGAGACTCATGAGCATCTTTTCTTTAGATGTCCTTTCTCGTCTTCTGTATGGGAGGAGATTACACACTACAAGAAAAAATGCCATATTTGGCGGTCTTTGACCGTCAAATATGACCATATTTGGCGGTCATAAAAACGACACCAATGGCACCGCCAAATATGGTATATTTGATAATATTTGGCGGTCGGTCAAAACGCCAAATATAGTGTATCATATTTGTCACACAAAAGCGCCAAATATAACACAAAATATACTGTGCAAAAAATCACATATTTGTCACTTTTTTGACAAATTTAATCGTTTCTAACGGTTAAAATTTTTGAATTGTACCATATTTGGCACTTTTTGACCAATAAATATGATTCCACTTTGAATTGAACCATATTTATCGCTTTTTGCCCGATAAATATGGCTGACTAACGGTCAACTTTTTTAAATTTCATCATATTTGACGCTTTTTGACCGATAAATATGATTCTATTTTGAATTGTATCATATTTATCGCTTTTTGCCCGATAAATATATCTTGATAACGGTCAAATTTTTTAAATTTCATCATATTTGACGCTTTTTGAACGATAAATATGGCTTGCTAATGGTTAAATTTCTTAAATTTTATCATATTTGACGCTTTTTGACCGATAAGTATGATTCCATTTTGAATTGAACCATATTTATCGCTTTTTGCCCGATAAATATGGCTTGCTAACGGTCAAATTTTTTAAATTTTATCATATTTGGCGCTTTTTGACCGATAAATATGATTCCATTTGAATTGTACCATATTTATCGCTTTTTGCCCGATAAATATGGCTTGCTAACGATTAAATTTTTAAAATTTCATCATAAGTGGCGCTTGTTGACCGATAAATATGATTCCATTTTGTATTGTACCATATTTATCGCTTTTTGCTCTTATCGCTTTTACTCGATAAATATAGCTTGCCAACGACAGATATGGTTTTTGCTGCTTAAGAAACATAATAGTACTAATTTTTGCTGCTTAAAAAAATTGTATTGATGATTAATCAAAAGAAAATACAAATATGAACCAAAAAACCACATCAAGAGAGAGTGAGAATAAATGTTGTACAGAGGACTAACTAAATAACTAGCAATGACATGATCAAAATTAAAAATTAAATAAATTGACTTAAATCTCAAAGAACATACAACACATGATTCTTAGCTCCCACAAATATTGATAAGGTAAAAAGAAACCAAAGAAGCAAAACCTTTGTTCTCCAGTCCTGGGGTCTTTTAGGATCTGCAATACGAACAATCAATGGTTGATCTGAACCCTAAAATGGAAACGGATAAAAGATAATTCAATAACCTTCAATATAAACAAAGTAGTGGTACAAGTAAAAATATTAAATACACATTCCTCTCATTGTGAAAATTCGATTTAATCCTTTGATTGCTGCCAGTGCCATATCTCTATGAGAAAATTGAACAAATCTACAACCTTCAAAAAATACAAAATCTATCTCAGAACAAATGCAAAGGAATGCTCGAACACAAAATATATGATACTTCTAAACTTTCAATCAGAAACTATGGGACATACTTGTGGCAGTAAAACAGCAATAAGTACAAAGTCAAATAGAAGGTCTTTGATACATAAGTCACCAATTCATGCACAGCAACTGTGACTGAAACAAATAGATGGATCATCCAGCTTTCTTTCTGTTCTTTCTTGTCTCACCCTTCAAGGGCGCAAGACCACAAGGAAAGTGGTGCACACATGATTAAAAAAAAAAAATAGAGGCCAATATGTAGGAGCTACTTTAACTGGAAAAACAACCTCTATAACTACTTTAACTGGAAAGACAACCCCCATAACATTTAATTTTTCATGAAGCACAAGAGCCAAAATTTCCATCCAATATTTTGTCCATACCAGTGTGCTTGATTTAAGAAAGGCATAAAGCAAAAATATAAGAAGTTGGACAAACCACGACTTTGCTTCTGATCGTCACGAACAATGTAGATATCTTCAACGTGACCGTAAGGTGCAAATATCTGACAGAAAATATTCCTATATGATTCACATGTTCTTAGATGCATAAAGTGAGAATATAACCAAAATTAATCTTGTGTGCATTCTTATATACACAGAAATTTTTGTCTTCTTCATGGAACCGGCATTCAGTCCTTAAAGTATAAGAAGGCTTATTTTCTATCCGAAAATGACTTACATGTTTAGCCATAACAATTCCATATTTATAAATAGCAATATGGAAGGGGTTTTTAGCTATTTATTTTGTTTGAGGTGCTTGGCACTAAGGGTTAAGGTTACTTTTATAGTAATAAAGAATTATATACTCTATTTTATAATTGATTTTACTCTCAAGGCATCCTTGTTTATGTGGACATCTAGTACACACTCTTTACCCTATTAATACAAGTCTTAACTTTTTAAATAGTAATAATAATAATTATAAAAAACCTACATTTATTTGCTATAATCCTTCATAAACTGGACACCAAATCTCATACATCAATATTTTAGTTCCTTCAAAATTTTCTGTTCATCACACTCAAGAGGTGCTACATTATGTGCAAAGGCAATAATTGTTAATTTTATTATCATATATACTCCACTTAAAAACCCTTTCATGCATGCATATTTTTAAGAAAAATTATCGAAACAGGGGATGCCACTTATTTTATTAACTTCGGGACACATAAATGTTCAAAGAATAAGGAGCATACTTCCTTAATTTCCTTTTTTGAAGTCTGTTTGCTCAGGCAGCCAACATACAACTTGTCTGGAGGAGCCACTACAATAGTATAGAGGTAACATTGATTAAATAAGAACAAATAATAAACAATAAAGTAAACAAAGAATATACAGTTTGGACAAACAGGTGCACGAATGATGACCTCAAAGCATGCGCAGAAACAAAAAATACAGACACAGTTTTTTAGGTATACAAAAATCCTCAACCTTTCCCTGCTCACCAAGTTCTAAATTGAGAGTTACATTCACACCCCATAACCTTGGTATAGTATTCGATTTTAAAATATACATACACAATATCTGATATTACTAGATGTACTTTGGAAATTATTTGGATAAACATAAAAAGAGAAAGAAGTTACAATTATATAATCCTAAAAGAAGAATTAATATGCAGAGTAAAGGAAAATTAAAAAGAAACGATAATCAAATTCTTTTTGTTTCTTACTAAAAGGTTAATTAATTTCTCTCGTTGAAAATTTAACCAAAATAATATGAGTTCTATATATTAAGAGAACAAATTGAATACAAAATAATAATAATAATAATTTGTAAATCCACATATATTTGGGACAAATTCCAAGCCATAACAAATGCAGGGATTACTTTTATCATTTGAGCAGATAAAATTTCCTGTTATTTCAGCAAGCTTATTTCTATAATGCACCCCCAAGCTCTATAGCAAAAGGCTAGTTAAATACTGGCCAGCAGACGTACAAAATTTAACTTGCAAACCTTGTCGTAAAAGCATCTCTTTAATGTTTATTAAGCTACTGTGCATTTGACAAGCTTAGTGAGAATGAAGTTCTGACATAGCTATGAAAGCATACTTAATAACAAGCACTTACCAAGGCATTCCCGTTCTCCATCAGCATATCTGACTTTGATGGCAATTTGTTCCTGGAAATAAGCAAATTTACTAATTATTACAACAATGCAAAGGACATTCTCAATAGGGTTCTTAGTTTTTATCCTAAAGAACTCACCCCAGGAAAATTGTACTGGCTGTTTAGAGCTCTAATAGCCCTGTCAGCTTCTTCAAATGTCATATACTTAACAAAGCAATATCCTGCACAAAAACTTTTTTGATCGCATATTCATTCAAAGCATCACTCTGAAGCTTACTGCAACAGAAGATAAATTAACAAATTCAGAGCAAGAAGAGAAGACAATAACCACGGTTAAATGAATATAACAATACGAACCGAACTGCCACCAAGAAGAAGGAAGAAGACGCAATATCAATGTAAAATAAAATGTTAATTTTCAGTAAAATAAGCGACAACAAGATAGAACAAAGACCAGCTAAATGACAAAGAAAATAGAAGAAGCTACAGCTTGAGCAATACATATTAAGTGGAACACAAGAGGGTCATTAATCTTCATTCAAATAACTAAAAGGCAACAATTTCAGAAAATACCAACACCAAATTTGCTATCAATTTGCATTTGACAGACACGGATATCATATTCAACCACAGAAATAACTATAATATATATCTTTCGGACTCAAGCTTGGACACTCAATACATGAAATATAAAAAATAAGACATCTATAAACCTATAAGAATGTTAAACTTAAGTTTTAAAACGCAAAAATTAAGCTAATGGTGAAAATCCAAAGCACCAACTAAGATTCAACATACCTCATGATTGATACACTTGAAGCCCCTCAAATATTCTCTTCTGTTAACCAAAAAAAAATTACATCAGTTAGAAATGAATAAGCTCGAAAAGTAAATCATAGCTAAACTCGAAACTCAAAAGGCTTATTTAGTGAAACGAACAAGCATTAAGGTCCACAAAAACAAGTCTTTTTCAATGGATCTATGTATCAAATGAAATTACAGAGTCGTAGAGTTAAAAGTAGAACAAAGAAATTGCATGACAAGCCCGCTGCGCTGAATAGCAGCAACAGCATGGCCTTCCAACAATTATATCTTATAGCTGTTCTTAAAACCATCCCAACCAAATTAGTCCATTTTCTTAAGATTTTCGGTTTTTCTTTATTCTAAAAAAAAAAATTGCATTCAAATTACAAAGGTAGACCCTTGATTATTAAGATTTAAAAAAAAAAAATGCTTCACACAAGAACTCACAAAGTAACAAACAATGGCAAAAGCAATAAGCTCAAAGCTAGAATGAGCAGACTCAACGTCAATCAAGCATCAACGCCAACCTTGCTTATTACTGATCTAAATTTATATGCATCAGTGGTTTTAAAATTTTTCAAGACAAACTGATATTTCAAACACTTAAGCTTCAAGGTTTCCACATCTCAAAAAGATATCAAGATTAAACATGATAGCAAATAAAATTAATCTTGCAGGTTAGTTAATTACTAATCATTGAACATCGGGTTAATTTCGGCGATAAATTCATCTCTTGCCTATCGCATTACAGGTTAAGCTTCAATTTGGTCATTTAACATAACAGGAATATAAAGGAAATTCTTTCTAGCAAAGCCATCAAGATTATCTAAAACACCTAAGCTAGCCTCACATAATTCGATATTGCCCATCTTTTCATATAATGACAACAATTTATACTAAATGAAAGAATGCAGCAAACTGGAGTTGGCATGTATACAGTCAGAAGGGCAAACTTCAAAAGCAGTGTTTAGTTACTAAGCTTTGCAAACTGCTCACATCATCATAGTATCATAACATCAACGACAATAAAACAATATTTCTAAGTCATACAATATTACGTAAATTATCAGGGAAAAAAAAAGTGGTAGGCAGATTGGTGGTTGACCAACCAAACAAATATTGAGTCAATCCAAACACCAGAGATTGTATAAAGGAGCCACTTAGCATAAGCAATGGTATTATGACATAAGAATTCTGTATAACTGATACTTTTTGTGAAAGCATATCACCATATTTTACAAATGCATTTTAAAACTAAACCATCACTTCTAAACCAAATCATTTTTAACACCAGTAAAATTTGGAAAGTCTACACCATAATACCAGTAAAATATGGAAAAAGCAACTCATAGATCATGAAACAAAGCATGCATAGGAATAAATAGGCAACACATGCATATAACTCAAGCATAGTCACTTACATAACGCAGATGGTACAAGTGATGGAGCGACTGGGGCTGTTGCACGTCCCATGTCATGGCTTGGACTAGAATCATAAGATACTTCGGTTAATGGTCACAGACTAGGAGCTAGCCACGGAGAACGCACGGGGCCTGAATAAGTTGGGTTAGGATTAGATGTTGGTGAAGAACTTCGAGGAATCGTGTGATAATATGGCAAGGATGGCCAATAATTTTTTATTGTTTATTTCTCTTCAAATGTTTTTGAAATATAAATTTCAATCAAAAGAAGTTGAACTAGATTTCTACTAATGCTTATTAGATTTTATTATCTTACCACTAGCATAACACAAAGCAAATCATTGTCAGGTTCACTTATTGGCCAATTTCAATCAATTATAATTCATAACATTTCTCATCCAAACAAAATCAAGAAATGAATTTTGCTGGTGAGCAGGTAAGTATAAAAATTACAAGTCTACCCATCATTGAGATCATGAAATCACAGAGCCACATGAATTATCTAGAAAACAAAACCACAAACATTGTCAACAAATATATTATATCAACTCTTTGTTCCTATTATTTTAAGAAAGAGATACAATGAGGAAAAAGATATTGAACCTTTTATCTACTCATTATCAAGAGGGTATCCTTGTTGAAATCAAATTAACCATTCCCAACCGGTACCCAAGCCCTTTGTCTCATCCTTTTCAACTGCATTTAGAACCAGACTTTTATAATGGGACAAGAAAAAAAAAAACCAGATAGAGAAACCATTGATTTTATATAGAATGTAGGATCTTATCAACTACATACAGGTATTTAACAACTTTCTCTTGCAATTTACAAGAACAAAAGAGAACTTTTACACTAAGAGAAACAAAATGTGGTCTAACTACAATTCTCAAATAGTCACAAATTGATAATTGGGTTGAGATTCAAGATTGTATGAAGGGGTTAAGTATTATGAAACTTTGAATAGGCTTACCACATGAATGAAGACTACACTTAACTTATGGCCATTCAGTTCAAAGAAATAATTGAACACAAAAGTAAAACAAGTCCTGAACTTTCCTACCCATAATAATTTGACAAATAGAAAGGACATAAACTGCAAGAAAGTATGTCATAACTCACTAGTTTCAGCAAGCTCCAGTTTTATATCTTAGCATTAACTCTTTTAATCTTTTCTAATACAATAGATAATATTTTCTACTTAACAATTGGTGAAGGTGCTTGTGCTTTGTAGTGGTTTCCTTTTGTTTTGTTTATAAATTGTTTATTTTTTAACTGTTTTCACAGGTCGATAAATGAAAATATGTAGTTGTACCTTACACTTTTTCGACTTTTCTGGTTAGTCGACTATGTTTATCATGCTATATAGTTGGTTTGCTAGGATATGGATCCAGATCACCACTTGAACTCTCCTGCTACTCACGAAGCTTTAACAATTTTCTAAGATTTTCAATTGAAATCATCATTTTATTTTCTCAAAATCTTTCCTTTTCCTCTCTACCAAGTATTGGTTCATATAATAGTTTCAACCTTTCGAAACGAGTTCCTTACTGCACTCAATGCATTTAAGCCGTTGTAGCTATCTCGCCTTGTTGTGAACAAGAACAAAAAGAATCTTAACCGTTAATTTGAGATCATTTTAATGATCTAAACAAAGTTCAATCCTTAAGGATCAAATATTAATTCAAGTGCTTCATGAAAATATCTATTGAATAAAATACTTTACATAAAACAATCTTAAAGCTATAGTTATTAATTCTCTCACATTATAGGCACAAGTGACTTACCAACTTAAGAAAAGAGATGGATCAATGGTTTACAAAATACAATTGCATACTACCATAAATATGTCCAGGTTAGAAATCAATAAAAATGAAAATAGTAACTTAATGAACTCATATTCCATTTAGAGACAAAAATACCTTTAAGATGAACAAGATTGCCATAAATACCTTTAGAAGTATAGGCTGCCTTGAGTAGAAGCAAGCCTATTCTCAGCAAAGAAATCCTAAAATAGAATATGCATTTCTATGTTAAATAGATTTTCAAAATAAATCAACTTTTCAACTTCTTCAAAATGTAACTATCAAGAAATAAATAAGAATTGTGTTGGGAAAAACATATCAATAAGCTTTTATGAGATTTTTTCCCTAATAGAAGTCATGGAACACATTTTAATTTTATATTGTCACTTTATTTTAAATAAAAAAATGAAGTTATTTTTTGGGCCAGATCTAATAATGACTACATGCATTAATATCTCTCTCTCTATGTGTCTCAAATTGTCAAATTCAGGGTATAGCTCATAGTATAATAAATGGACAAATATTTTAAAAATTCTTGCAGTGCTAAAAAAAAAAAAAAGAATCTTAAGAGTTCAAAAGATTAGTTGTTATTAGAACAAACTCACAATTGGTTATGGTCATCATTAGCGTATGATAATAGTTGAAAATATTAAGTTGTTGAGTACAACTTTGTTCTCTCAAGTTTTTCAAATCCTAAAAGTAAAAATGCAGTAAGTAAATGATGCATGTCATATAACACCAATGTAAAATGTTCAAAATCTAATAAACTCTATAATTGCATTGCTGCACTTGAACTATTATGCATTTGCACAAATGATTATATACAAAAGCACTTGTCAAGAATTGAGGAAAAAGTTAAATATGGAAAAATCATAAGCACTTAAAAGTCATAAAAACAGGTTATTCTAGATGCAACAACTAAGCTAAGTACAAGCTGAAGAATCAATCACATGTAGATCAACAAATTAAGTTACAAATATCCTAAAGAATTCACATAATAGATGCAACTCATATCACATCCATTCTTATCATGAGTAAAAAAATAAATAAATAAATCAACACACACCCAAAGAAACACTTCACCTAACGCCACCAATTATATATAAAAAACTATGATACATCTCTCTCTAATCTATACCAGATGCTTTCAATTGCCTATACAATGTTATAAAGAAAGTGAAATCTTTTCTATGCTACGTCTAGTTTGATGTCATCCAAGGCCCATGTGATATATCAATTCTTTATTGTCCTCTAGGTCCATCTATTCCCCTCTCTGTTTTTGCCCTAAAGCTTTCTCTCATTACTATATAAGTGGCAGAAATTAGATCTGATTCTAAGGTATTTTTATTATATCAAGAATGTTTCTATTACATCTTATCATAGTTCAAAATTAGGTGATGCAATGTTAGAAGGTTCAGAACGCAAGTAGAATAATAGTGTAGACAATAGTGTCAGTGTCTTTAGTCGATAAGAAAGTAATAAATTCCAACCAAACTAGTATGCTCATGTGCACTTAATTATAGTAGCCATTGACGTTAGGGGATCACATGTTTATAGAAGATGTTGCATATAAGCGAAAATGGGGAGAGTATAACTAAAAAAAAAAGTACAGTCCAACATAGTAAAGAATGATATTTAATCAATCAAATGAGCTTTGACGGAGAGAACAGTTCACTTAATTAAACTAAACCTTAATTACACATCAAACTTGAGGAAATAAACTTTCATCAGATAACTTAAAATGATGCAGCAAAACTTTATTTTATGAAGAAAATTCATTTTCAAAACTATTCTTAAAGAATTAGAAACTTAAATTGAGGTAGTACTGCCATGATCAACTTGTAACTAATAGAAGTTCATAACTCTCTCCAAATAAAAGGTCAAATTAAGCCAAAGTTAAGCAATCAAACTTCTTTGCTTTTAACTTTTTCACAAATTAAAAGATGTAAACAATAAACAGTTATTTAAGAAAAAATTTTAGAATGTTTTTGTCATGTAATTATTTTATTTTTATATTCTCTATTTTTAAAAGTGGAGAATTATATACAAATCAATTATGAAAAGAAAAAGAGTATATTTTGATCCTATCTACAATTACAATTCACTAATAACTTCTATTATTCTAAGCTTCTTTCTCCGGCTTCCTCAATTCAAATTCAAAGATACAATACAAAATCACATGAATATTCAGCAACTAAAAAACTGATTGACCACGTTTAAAGAAAATTTTAAGCAAAACTTGAAAATAAAATTAACTAATGAATAATCTTGGTCTACTTTGTTTTTTTAAAGCAAGATTTTAGCATTCCTGCCAAAATTTCATATCAACAAATTTATGGAATACTAAAACTAACATTATCCACACGATTAAATTGTAACTCAAAATTTTGATTGCCAATGAAGACTACCACATCCAATTCTACATGATTAAAAGATATATTCAAATTACTACAAGTCAAATCCACTTGAGAAAATATTGTAGCTAGCTGGAGACTTTATTTTTCCAGGAAAAAAAATTCCACATTTATGGTTAATTTCTAAAGAATATACTTGAGATAAGTCTTGACTTTGGACTAATAAAACAAGGTTAAGAGTTAATCCTTCATGGTTATATTTCCTAGCTAATTAAAATTCTTGTCAAACTATGGGTGTAAAAGATAAAGATGTTTTCATTCTTGCTAAGTTAAGAACAGATGAGACAACATTTGCACTTAAAAGAGTTCTACAAGAGATTGAACAAATATAGAATGAAGATTGTAATAGATATCACATAGACAATTAGATATTATTCATGACATACCCCAACAAGGCCACCAATCTCAATACCAAGAAACAAAGTTGTAACGGCAGTAACAGTCCACAGAAGAAAATCTTTCTTATCTACACGCCATAGAAAAATAGCCTCCTCATAATCCACCTTAAATGATAAACATCCAGAAGAAATTAGTTGTCTGGTGCCATGAATAAAATTCACTCTTCTATCATAAGTCTCTATAACTACACACATGTACTAGAGTCAAAAGCTGTGAAACAGAAATAGAGAAGAACACATTCTTTAATAGTGATTTGTATAAAGTCAATTTTGAATACTATGTATGATTTTCTCCAAAAATATACCAAAATCCTACTTTTAGCCCTATCCAAGGTGGGGTGCATCCACCTTTAGTCTTTGAAACTTACATTAATGTCCTTAATTCAATTTACAACGGCTAAGTTGCTATGAAGGGCATAAGGTAATGAAAAGTTGATTCTAAAGGGCCAGAGAATCACAATGGTGGCCAAATTAACATCTTCTTATTTGAATTGATTTACTGTATATCGTAAAACAGTAAATTCTACAGTCTAACCATGAAAAGCATAAGATATAGTGTAGAATTAACTCTAGGCATGCAGTTTTAGCACACTTACCATACCCATTACGGCAGAGATTACTATTGCGGCCAGGACACACTGTAAGGAGATGAGAACACCGCAATTAGCATTCAACAATATATGCTGCTTACTGCCATGA